>ML333096.1:0-148695 GCA_005239505.1 Nicotiana paniculata | reverse complement strand
ATATATATATATATATATATATATATATTTTGTTTATTATTATTTTTCTTTTTTTTTATTTTTTATTTTTTATATATACGCGGGAAAAGATCTTTGGAGGAAACTTCCCTTTCTTTGGAGTCAATGCTGCAGAGTTCCTCCTAGCTCTCGCGTGATTCCTTTTTATTGCATCTGCCTTTTGCATGGTTGCTTTTGCACCTGTTTCCTATTTTTAAGCAAAGAACAATTCGTTAGTTTGAAACGGTGGTTGGTTTTGCGGCCTTGATTTTCAACTGCTTGATCTCATTTCTTTTGATGAAGATCTCAACCACTTGCTTGCTTGTTTGCTTGCCGGGGATTAGGTTTCATCTCTAATCCCGGGGGCCTTGGCTTTCCAGATTTCACCATGGCGATCGGTCACGTGGGACCCAACATTTTATTTTGCCTTTGTGGGCTTTTCACTTGCTTTTTTCTTTTGGATTTTCAGAGTATGGGGGAGGAGTTTTGGCCCCTCAAATTCTGCTACGACGGTTAGTCGTGTGGGACTTAACCTTTCCAACTTTATTTCGCCTTTATTGGCTTTTCATCTCTGACTTTCCTTCCAACTATAACTTTAGGTCATTTGGAATATTTCGGATTTTCAAACCTTGTCAAGATGGTTAGCCACACGGGGCTCAACCTTTCAACTTCAATCGCCCTTATAGGCACTTCAATTTGATTTCCTCCTTTCACGACTTTGAGTTTGAAGTATCGACCGCTTCGGCCAGTTAGGATCGACTCGATGCTCCTGACGAGGCTGGATGCCTTTTTCATATTAGCCCGTGTCAAATGAGAGCCCTGTAAATCAGTCTTGCCATCTTTTCTTTGCCTTAGTTTCGGGACAGAGTTAGACCGAAAGGGATTCAGAAGAAAAATAAACGACAGAATGGACAACGAATTTAAACAAAAGGTATCCCTTTCGGGGAAAGGAAAGAAGGACTTATCTGGAGTGCATGCAGACTTCGATGAACATGACATGCCCTTTGGACTGGATGCCTGATCCGTGTAAACCGTCTGACTCTAAGAAATTCATTACAACTATCACCTCGAGATCTAGAAACTTTGCCCCGGACTGTGCCTATATCAGTGATCCATTATCCTTTTCGATTAGTGGCGCCCTTTGCGAGTTTTCACCTACTAACCTCTCTCATTTCTCTTCTTACCGTCGCATTGTAGTGCTCTTTGCGAGTTTTCACTAACAAGACTCTCTGATTTTCAATTTCTCTACTCACCGTCGCCTTACAGTGCCGGTGTGGGTTTTCACCGATAAGACTCTCTCATGTGCTCCTGTTTGAAGTTTCTATGTTAAGTTGCCTATGAGAACCCCTGTTTAAGGCTCCTTCAGATAGTTCTGGACCAGGCTGAAATTTAGTTTGAAATAATCATGCTGCTCTTAAAATCATTTTCTGGTTTGATAAACATGAGCTTGCCTCATATGTGTCTTATATGTTTTGCCAATTTGAGCCTGGTCTTGCTTAGAATAGTTTGCTAATTGTAGTTTAAGACTAGTTTTGTTACTTGTGTGGATAAACTTCGCATCCCTTAGCTTAATCATTAGCATCATTTGGGCGTGGTATATTGGGCCTGCCTTTGTTCTTGAGGTTTTCGAAGTATATTGGATGCGCTTGGAGTTTTGGTATGCTATATGCATAAAGCCTTGAGCCTATTTGAAGACCAAGATGTACTGTTGGGTTATCCTCTATTGTATTTGGGACTGTAATTGCTTAAAAGTGATCTGTACTATCTTGTAAAAATGAATGATGTGGAAATTAGTAAAAAGAGGCTGGGGTATACTGGTACTTGTATGAAAGGGTAAAGAATATGTCTATAGGGTACATGTGCTCTATTTGTTGTTTAACATGTTTTATTTCTGTACACTGATAGATATCATGCATTTAGGAGTCATGCACACACTTCACTTAACTTTTCAAACATGTTAGTTCCGATATCTGCTACGCTTGTTCCCATGTCTGCTATTCAACACTCTTAGATAACAAGTCTATAGGGTGTACCAATGCAATATTTTTCACTTGCCTTGGTACCATGCATGTAGGACTTCAAATATTCCATATGTCAAAAGCTTCAATTACTTTTAGTGTACTCCTCATCTAGATATCAGGGCTATAGGTTTCAAATACTCTAATTGACAGTTCTCGTTTTCTTCTATTACACTGTTGCCTGTTAAAGATAAATGCCAATAAAACCAACATTAGTAATTCAGAATTATGATTGTTTTCACTATCTTATATGCAAAACGATTAGATATCATGTCTATAGGACTTGCAACATTCAATTTGCCTATGCATTAATCCATAAATTACTACACTGACCATGTATTACTAGAATGCATAATCACTTAGAAATCATGCTTATAGGATTTGCAATGTTTTAACTCACATGAACGCTGCTTATATATAATACTGGAAATTAGAATCACGTAGAGATCCTATCTATAGGTCTTGAACAACTTAACATGTCTTGACTCCAAAGCTTCCCATATATAACGGACCGTTTAAATAATTTGAATATTGTTAGTATAATATATAACTTAATTTCCTAATTGACAGTGTGTGTACGCGTCTATATGAGGAGGTGAATCTGAGCCTTTGGTGTTAATTATGTGTAGTCTTATTTGTTTTTGAATGGGCGCCTAATTTTCTCATTTTGAGTAGCCTAAGTTGAGTGTAGAACCACCCAAATAGAGATTCAAAGCCTCCTGGACCATAGTCGTGGGATGGGTAGCGCACACATAGGGTATGACTTAGAATTGAATTAGAACGCTTTTAGGTAAACAACTTCAACATAGTAATCGGGTAGCAGGAGATGATAGTCTGTGCCCGCTAAATAATATGAGCAACTCCTATCTAAAGGAAGTTGCAAAGTATTATTTATGTTGCACGGGGTGATCCTTTAGGCTTAAAAACATAGGATCCCCCTTCCTTTTTTACTTACTATTTGTACTTAGTCGGTTAATATAGACCAATATATCTCTATCCTTGTAATCATTAAGGATTCACACCACTTCCCATATGTTATGATAAGACTCTTTGACTTCTACATTTTCCTTTGTCTATTTGATCACTTGCCTAATTACATAAAGCTTTACTTTTTATATGGCTTGCTAAACCAGGTCTGGCCTATGTAACCCAGATTCTCCAACATCAAACCACCCTATAGGCGACCTACACTTCCGTCCGTAGAGAGCTTCGTATGGAGCCATCTGAATACTGGAATGATAGCTATTATTATATGCAAACTAAATAAGCGGCAGATGATCATCCCAGCTACCTTTGAAGTCTATCACACAAGCTCGTAACATATCTTCCAATGTCTGAATAGTACGCTCAGCGTGTCTGTCTACCTGGGGATGAAATGTTTTACTAAGACTTAGTTGAGTCCCCAATACTTTTTGGAAAGACCTCCAGAAGTTAGCTGTAAATTGAGCTCCTCTATCCGAGATATTAGATACAGGATCACCATGCAGTCATACTATCTCCTTAATATAAAGCCTAGCATACTCCTTTGAGGAATATGTAGTTCTAACGGGAAGAAAATGGGCTGACTTTGTAAGCCTATCAACAATCACCCATATTGAATCGAACTTACATTGGGTACGAGGTAAACCTACGATGAAATCCATATTGATTACTTCCCATTTCCAAGTCAGAATCTCCATAGCTTGCAATAATCCACCGGGTTTCTGATGTTCAATCTTAACTTGCTGATAGTTAGGATACTGAGCAACAAATGCCGCTATATCCTTTTTCATTACGTCCCACCAATATACTTCCCTGATATCATGGTACATCTTTGTCGCTCCTGGATGGACAGAATAACGAGAATAGTGAGTGTCTCCCATAACTTGCCGACGCAGTCCTGCAACATTAGGAACACAGAACCGTCCTCAATATCTGAGTACCCCATCTTCTGCAATTTCAAACAGTGTCTTATCCTTCTGAGGGATGGTATCCCTATAATGAACAAACGCAAGATCCTCGTGCTGGCGTTCCTTCACTTCAGTTACTAAAGAGGATGTTGTCGTATCCTGAATAGTAATACCAATATCACCTGAGTCCAGTAACCGAACTCCAAGACTAGCTAGATGATGAATCTCATGGTCTATTCCCCTCTTTTCCAGCTGTAAATATGACTGGCTACCCATCGATCTACGACTGAGGGTGTCGGCTACCACGTTCACCTTCCCCAGATGGTATAAACTATCAATATCATAGTCGTTAAGTAGCTCCAATCATCTTCTTTGACATAAATTCAATTCCTTTTGCCTGGAGATATACTGGAGGATCTTATGATCCATATAGATATCAACATGAATTCCATACAAGTAGTGCCTCCACATCTTTAGTGCATAAATCACTACTGTCACACCTCCTTTTTCACTACCCCAGATTAATGAAGGGGTAATAAGGGAGTTTTTTAAATTTAAGTGACATAATCGATTTTGGAATTATTTATTAAATTCAGAGTCGCCACTTGGGATAATTTAGGGTGTCCCAGGTCACCGGTTTATTTTAAATCCCAAATCGGGGAAATTTTTGACTCTATTTTGATTTGTCTCCGTACCAGAAATCCGAGTAAGGAATTCTGTTAACCCGGGAGAAGGTGTTAGGAATTCCCGAGTTTCGTGGTTCTAGCACGGTCGCTTAACCATTATTATTTGGCCTAAATTGTCTGATTATTTAATTATTTTGCCTATTGTGCATTTAGCCTTTTTAACTTTAGCCGCTTTTGATATTTATGGATTTATCTTGAAAAACAAGTCACCAGGACGTGCACTTGTCTACTTTTGGACATGTTACGATTACGCCACATGAAATGTACCCGCAATTGCAACACGTGATTTTAATATAGTTTGAAGTTTGAAGTCGGAGACATGGGTTGTCGCGCCCGAGTGTAGATTACGTAGTCAAGACTATGGTTGTGACAGTTTTATGATGCCCATTTGAGGCGATATTCGACTATTCCTTATGTTTTCTATTTGAAAGAGTATTTCAGTTTTAAAATCAATTAGGGAGTTTATGGATTTATCTTAGACAAGTTACGATGGCGTACACTTGTTGTCTTTGAGCACATGGAAAACACGTCACATGAAATGCACCCGTGGTTGCTATATGCATTTTATCAGTTGTTTGGAGTTGAGGGTCGGGGGAATGCGTTGCCACTCCCGAGAGTAGTTTATGGTAATTTGAGATAATATTCGATTTTATCAAATTTCAACTAAAGGTCTCATTCTACCTAGAAGATCGCCCAAAATGATATTCATTAGTCTAAGGACAGCAGGTTTCGGGCTATGGCCATATTTTAGCCCCAAATTATTTCAATTCTTTTGGCCAATCCTAATTGTGGCTAGTTTGTAGGAAGGCCACTAGTTTAGGAAATTCAGTTACGTCTTAAGGGTCTTTACTTTCTAGCTTGGTGAATAATAAGAAACATGGCAGCCAAAATAAATATTCATTCATGCATACACCTATAAGCATACAAACACCTTATTTACTGTTTTTCGGCATTGAATTGCTAAGCTAGATCTATCTATTGTTCTTTATGAGAAATTTGCAATCTTGAAAGAATAGCATGGCACAAACAGGTTTTACCAGTTCACACATAGCAATTTTTGTCCACTTTTAGACAGCCTAAACACAGATCTAAAATCGGGATTTATACGTATTTTTAAGGGACAAATATTCAGACATCTATTTCGAAAAGTTTAAAGAATGTGAGATAAGTTAAAAATGTTTTGGATCACCAATTTCTATTCATATTGAAAGTTACAGAATCTGAAATAACATGATTCCAAAATTCTAGCAGATATTTACAGGGAGATTTTCATATAGACTAATTCGGATATAAATCCATACTTTTAACTGAACGTCTACTCTCACCATACTACTTCTTAAAGCAGATAACTCCAATCCTTGGGCCCGTCTACTCCCTCATGTCCCAATAGCCTAAGGAGTTAAACTTGATTAAAGCCCTAATGGGTTGTTTCATCAAGCTGGCCCAATTCTGGATTTAGCAAAAAAGGTAAGAAAAATGAAATAATAGTTTACAGTATCCAGTCCATATTTACAACTAAAAATACAAAAAAAAAATATTATTACATTATCATTTCACTATGAAATGCAATTTCCTAAAAATGAAAACAATAAGTAACTAAATAAAGAGAGAACAACACTACTCCTGCGCGAGCCGGCCTTCAGAGGCTTGAAATCTATATTTTCAGTCTATTTTATTAATCACCAGACGGCTAACTTAACAAATACATTCTAAGCATGTTGTAAGGCAACATGACCATTATCGGGTCAGGTTTAATCCTAATCATGCAATAATGTCAATTCTAAAGGACAGAACCTACTTTTGTGCACTCTTCTTGGAATGAATCTGACCATAAAAAGGTCAGGTTCAGCTCCGAGGATGCAAACCCATCATCCCTTTAATCATTAAACAGATTATGGCCTGAATTCATACAGTGACTTAGCCACTCTTAGGCATTTCTTAAGGCATGAATCTGACCATTTATGGGTTCAGATTCCTGTTTTAATACCTTTTGTAATGATAATCTAACTATTCTATAACTATTTATGCATTATTATATGGTGAACCTGACCATGAATGGGTCAGATTTTTAATCCCATAATGCCAATATTAACCTAAGTTTAGATCTCTGTGGACACTTACTTACTGAGTCTCTTTAATGACCAAGAGAACACAAATAAGAGCATCTTAGACTATAAGTCCAAAAATTGCTATTTCGACAGTAGTGACAATAGACTTTCAAGCATTCGTAGGATGAGTCATACCATGAAAGAGGTTTGACTCAACCTTGATGATGTTCTTACACCATTTTTGATAGAGTAGGTTCTTGCCTTTTATGGACTGAATCTGATCATAGAAAGGGGTCAAATTCAACTCCATAATTGTTCTGTGATTTTGATTATTTAGGCATTTCTTAAAGAATGAACCTAACCACTTGAAGGGTTCAGATTCACTATTTTACAGCCTTTGTTGATTGCTCATTTCATACCCTTAAAGGGTGATAAGCTACTGTTTTAAGAACTTAATATGGGGTGAACTTGACCATTATAAAGGGTCAAATTCATCTACCCTAGTGCTATTCCATAAGAATATCTAGATATCTAGAGTCTTGCTTGTTCAATCCCTTTCATTGATCAAGGAGAATCAATCAAAAGAATATTCCTGCACTCTTATAGGAAGAATCTGACCATAGAGAAGGTTAGATTCAACATCCTAGTGTAGCTTATTTCCTAATATAGAACTATGAGTATTAAACATATTTGTGTACATATAATTTGAAGCAAACAACATATACCGGCAAGAGCCATAATAACATCAAAACAATATTTGTCACACTCACAGATTCATTATCATGCTAATAAACATTTACACAATCACATTTACATAAAAAAAATAGAAGAGGCAACTTCTTTTATCAAGAATAACCAGTTCATATAGTCATATAGTGAGTAGAAGATGAAGATTCCAATCCAAGAGTTTCATTAAGAATAGATGAGCTGATACATACCTTTTAAACAGAAAAACAGCCAAAGGGCTTGACAAAATAAAGGCCAAGTATGGACAATAATCAGCAAAAAGAAGAAGGATTCAGCAACAACAAACAACAACCAAAAACTAACCCCAGCTCTACAACCCAAACCAGATAATTTCAGAAAATCAGAAGCAAATCAGAGAAAACCACCAACTGAGAAGACCCACCGAAAACCTTGATGAGTTCTTGAGAAACCAAATTTCTTTCTACTGATTGTTTTGGACATTTCGAATAAAGAACTATTCTGATTTTTTCTTCTTTCGTTTCCAGTGTTCGATATTTAAAGAGGCAGTTTCAGAGTGTAGAGTGAATTTTCGGAGTGTCCAAAAATATGTCTAGTCTAAAGGGAGGGGGGTCTATTTATAGGATATTTGGGAATGCGATATCCTTTGGTATATTCCCAACCCAAAATGCTGAAAATAGTACATAGGGAAGCTGTCAACCTTATCTTTGGGACAACTGCCCTTATTCTAGAACCTTCCTACCTATTAAAAGATCCTTCTACCCTTAAAAATTTGATTTCCTAATCTGAGTTACCTAATGTACCCCTTGAAGTCCCTGAATTTTACCATTGGGTAACCAGGGTTAAACTTACTTGGGTGCAACTCCAATTAATTACTTGGGTAATGCAGAGGAGGTTCGAGAAACCATGATAAGCATCCACACGGATGAAATAACTAAAGACGCCTTGATTCAAATCCTGTTTGAATTCAAAGACGTGTTTGCTTGGTCCTATGAAGACATGCCCGGACTAAGTATGGACTTGGTGGTAAACAAATTGCCGACCTACCCCGGTTATCCACCTGTCCAACAAAAGCAAAGAAAATTTAAAACAGACATGAGTGATAAAATCAAAGAAGAGGTCGCTAAAAAACTAAAAGTTGGAGTAATCCGAGTGGTCTAATACACCACCTGGCTGGCCAATGTGGTTTCGGCACCTAAGAAGGACAGAGAGGTCCGAGTATGTGTCGACTATCGAGATTTGAATAAAGCGAGTCCCAAAGATAACTTTCCACTGATAAACATACATAACCTAGTTGAATTGTGCCAAACATTAGGTACAGTATTTCGTCGATTGCTATGCTGGATTTCACCAGGAGTTGATGGATGAAGAGGATACAGAAAATACAGCCGTCACTACACCCTGGGGAACCTATTGTTACCGAGTCATGCCATTCGGTCTAAAGAATGCTGGGGCAACTTATATGAGGGCCATGACCGTCATCTTCCACGACATGATGCATCAGGTGATTGAGGTGTACGTAGATGATGTGATTATTAAATCCAGGACGCAAGGTGACCATGTGCAGCATTTGAGGAAATTCTTCGAACAATTACATAAATATGATATGAAATTAAACCCAACCAAGTGCGCTTTCGGAGTTCCATCTAGAAAATTACTGGGGTTTATAGTCAGTCGACGGGGCATCGAGCTGGACCCGACAAAGATAAAATCTATTCGATATCTCCCACCTCTAAGAACCAAGAAGGAAGTCATGACTCTGCTGGGTAGGTTTAATTACATCAGCAGGTTCATCGCTCAGTTGACATCCACATGTGAGCCTATATTCAAGCTATTGAAGAAGGATGCAACCATCAAATGGATAGACGAATGCAAGGACGCTTTCGACAAGATCAAAGAATATCTGTCGAATCAGCCAGTGCTAGTCCCACCAGAACCAGGGAGACCTTTGTTCTTATACTTGATGGTGTTAGAAAACTCCTTGGGGTGCGTTCTCGGGCAACATGACGCAACCGGTAAGAAAGAGCAGGCCATATATTACTTGAGCAAGAGGTTCACGAGTTACGAAGCCAAGTATACATTGTTGGAAAGAACTTGCTGCGCTCTAACTTGGGTTGCTCAGAAGCTCCAGCATTATTTGTTGGCTTATACCACCTACCTCATCACTGGGTTAGATCCACTGAAGCACATATTCCAAAAGCCAATGCCCACCGGGAGATTAGCAAAATGGCAAATCATGCTCCGGAATTCGACATTGTCTATGTCACCCGCACAACCATGAAAGTTCAAGCCTTGGCCGATCATTTAGCTGAGAATCCGGTTGACGATGAATACCAACCTTTGAGCACTTATTTTCCAGATGAGGTAGTCAATTATGTCGAAGTAACCTCAGAGGACACTGACACCTGGAAAATGTTCTGAGACGGAGCAGTCAATGTAAAAAGTGTTGGGGTAGGGGCAATCTTGATTTCGCCCACGGGACAACACTATCCAGCCACGGCCCGCCTTCGGTTCTTCTGTACAAACTGCCGAATATAAATCTTGTATAATGGGTATGAACATGGCCATTGACATGGATGTAGAAGAGTTATTGATCATAGGGGATTTTTATTTGATCATCAAGCAGGCTCAGCGAGAGTGGAAAACTCGAGATGTTAAGCTCCTTACCTATAGACAACATGTGGAAGATCTTAGCAAACGATTCAAAGCTGTCGAGTTCAAATATATTCCTCGGTGCCACAACGAGTTAGCCGATGCGCTGGCTACCCTAGCTGCAATGCTGCCATATCCGGGTAATGTTCACATCGACCCGTTGGAGATTCAAATCAAGGAAAGGCATGGTTATTGCAACACGGTCGAAGTAGAATCCGACGTCCAATCATGGTATCATGATATCAAAAGATTCTTGAAGACAAAAGAATATCCAGAGCAGGCCAACAAAGACCAAAAGAGAACCATTTGAAGGCTCGCCAGCAGTTTCTTCCTAAGTGGGGAAGTACTGTATAAAAGGACTCTCAATCTAAATCTATTAAGATGTGTAGACGCCAAAGAAGCCAAAAGGATTATGAGCGAGGTGCATTCAGGAGTATGCGGTCCTCACATGAACGGGTACGTCCTCGCAAACAAAATCTTACGGGCTGGGTATTATTGGATGACCATGGAGAAAGATTGTTTCAGCTTTGTCTGGAAATGCCATAAGTGTCAAATACACGGCGATTTGATCCATGTATCACCCTCAGAGTTACATCCTATGTCAGCACCCTAGCCCTTTGTTGCCTGGGGAATGGATGTCATTGGGCCGATCAAGCCAAGGGCCTCAAACGGGCACAGGTTCATCTTGGTTGCTATCCACTATTTCACAAAATGGGTCGAGGCAGTCACGTTCAAAGCTGTCACTAAGAAAGCAGCGGTGGATTTCATGCATTCTAATATCATCTGTTGTTTTTATATTCCAAAAACTATCATTACCGACAATGCCGCGAATCTGAACAATAACTTGATGAGGGAGGTATGTGAACAGTTCTGAATCACACACCGCAACTCCACCCCTTACCGGTCCAAAGCCAATGGCACCGTTGAAGCAGCAAGCAAAAACATCTAGAAAATTATCAAGAGAATGATTCAAACATCCAGGCAATGAATGACATGAGAAGCTGCCTTTTTCATTGTTGGGATATCGCACAACCGTGCGCAAGTCGGTTGGGGCTACTCCTTACCTATTGGTTTATGGCACTGAAGTCGTAATACCAGCAGAAGTTGAAATTCCTTCCCTGCGGATTATTGTCGAAGCAGAAATTGAGGATGATGAATGTGTCAAAACCCGACTGGAGCAATTAACTCTGATTGATGAGAAAAGGATGGCCGCATTGTGCCACGGGCAGTTTTACGAACAAATAATGGCCCGCGCTTACAATAAGAAAGTGCGACCTAGGAACTTAAAAGTGGGGAAACTTGTATTAAGACGTATCCTCCCGCACCACGAAGACGCGAAAGGAAAATTCACCCCGAATTGTAAAGGTCCATACATCATAAGGAAATTGCTTCCAAAAGGAGCGTTATACCTGGGGGACATCGAAGGAAATGACCCCGAAACGGCTGTCAATACAGATGCAGTCAAAAGATACTATGTTTGATCCTCCATATAGTATTAAATGTTCTCCGATCAAGATTACGAAGGCTTTCATTCTCGCTACCCAAACACCATTAACCCTTTTGCAAACCCTTTGAGTCGGTTACCGTTCTTTGATTACCCTATTTGGAACCTGAAAATGTTATTGAAAGAATAATAATAATAATAATAATAATAATAATAATGAAATGAAAAAAATAGAAAAGAAAATAAAAAAACAAGAGAAAAATAAAAACAAAAACAAAATGTTTCCCTGAACTACGTCTGACTTGATTCCGAAAGGATACGTAGGCAGCCTCTCCCTGGGGTTCAGTCACACCAAAATAGAAATCCACATTCCCCCAAGAGTTTAAGTTGGGTCAAGTGTGAAAATTTGACAATGATTCGCCCGAAAAGTTCCGAAGTTGTAATTCGATACAAATTCTTTTTACCCATAATCCTGTTCAAGTCTTTCTGATCGATCGGCAAAGAAAAGCCAGAATAGGAGGATACAACTATCTGGATCTAATACAAGCAATGAGAGAAATTAAAATGAGAGAGTCTTATCGGTGAAAACCCACACGGGCACCATGAGGCGATGGCGAGTATAGAAATTAAAAATGAGAGAGTCTCGTTAGTGAAAACTCGCAAAGATCACTACAAGGCGATGGTGAGAAGAGAAATGAGAGAGGTTAGCCGGTGAAAACCCGAAAAGGGCACTACTAATCGAAAGAGGATGAATTGTCACTGATATCAACATGGTGTGGGGCAAGGTTTCTCAACCTCGAGTTAAAAGTCGTGATGAATTTCTCAGAGTCAGATGGTTTATATAGATCAGGCATCCAGTCCAGGACGCATGTCATGATCATTGAAGGCCGCATACACTCTAGATAAGTCCTTCTTCTTGTTCCCCCCGAAAGGGATATTTCTTGTCAAAATTCATTGTCTCCGTTCTTTGTCATTTTTCTTCCAATCCCTTTCGGTCTGACTCTATTTCTAAAGCAAGGCAAAGAAAGGATGGCAAAACTAATTTACAAGGTTCTCGTTTGAAACGGGTCAACATGCAAAGGGCGCCGAGCCTCATCAAGAGGGAAGCGAGTCAATGCCGACTGGCTGCAACGGCTGATGCTTTAAGCGCAAAACTCCTGAAAGAAGAAAACCAAATCAAAATGCCTACAAAGGAAATTGAAGTGAAATGTTGAGTCCCGCGCGGCTAACCTCTCGGTGAAGTTTGAAAATCCAAAATGCTCCAAATGCTTTAAAATCAAATGGAAGGAAAAATCAGAAACAAAAGGCCGATGAAGGCAAAAAAAAGAAAGTAATAATAATAAAGTTGGAAAGGTTAAGTCCCACGAGACTAACAGGTGCAGCAAATCTGAGGAGCCTGAATCTTACCGATGCTCCGAAACCCCAAAAAGAAAAGCAAGTGAAAGTCCTACAAAGGCAGAATAAAGTTGAAATGTTGGGTCCCACGTGACAGGTCACCACGACAAAATCTGGAAAGCAAAAGTCCCCGGGTTGGAAACGAAACCCAATCCCCAGCAAGCAAGTAAACGGTTGAGATCTTCGTCAAAGGGGTCGAGATCAAGTAGTTGAAATAATCAAGGCCACAAAACCAACCACCGTTTCAAACTAACATATTGTTCTTTGTTTGAAAATAGGAAACAGGTGCAAAAGCAACCATGCAAAAAGCAGGTTCAACCAAAAGGAAATGCGCAAGAGCTAGAAGGAGCTCTGCAACATTGACTCCAAAGAAAAGGAAGTTTCCTCCAAAAATCTTTTCCCGCATGCCTAAAATAAAAAAAAGGAGAAAGATAGATAAAGGAAAAAAAAATAAGAGAGAAGAATTGAAGTTGAAAATGACTCAAAGTAGTATGGAGCCTCCAATCCCCAACTACACCTTTTCCTGGCATGGGTGTACACGCTCCCTAGTCGATGCCAATTAAGGGTATACATTCCCTAATTGATGTTTCCTTTGCCAATTAAGGGTATACATTCCCTAATTGATGTTTTATTTTTCCACTTACGGGTATACACTCCCTAATTGATGTTTTACTTTTCCAATTAAGGGTGTACACCCCCTAATTGATGCTTTTCTTTTCCAATTAAGAGTATACACTCCCTAATTGATTTTCTTTTCTCGACATGGGTGCACACGCTCCATAGTCGATGCCAATTAAGGGTATACACTCCCTAATTGATGTTTTACTTTTCCAATTAAGGGTATACACTCCCTAATTGATGCTTTTCTTTTCCAATTAAGTGTATACACTCCCTAATTGATTTTCTTTTTCCGACATGGGTGCACACACTCCCTAATTGATGTTTTACTTTTTCAATTAAGGGTATACACTCCCTAATTGATGCTTTTCTTTTCCAATTAAGGGTATACACGCCCTAATTGATTTTCTTGTCCCGGCATGGGTGCACACGCTCCCTAGTCGATGCCAATTAAGGGTATAGACTCCCTAATTGATGTTTTACTTTTCAAATTAAGGGTATACACTCCCTAATTGATGTCTTGCTTTTCGAATTAAGGGTATACACTCCCTAATTAATGTTTTACTTTTCCAATCAAGGGTATACACTCCCTAATTGATGTTTTACTTTTCCAATTAAGGGTATACACTCCTTAATTCATGATTTTCTTTTCCAATTAAGGGCATACACTTCCTAATTGATTTTCTTTTTCCCCACATGGGTGCACACACTCCCTGGTCGATGCCAATTAAAGGTATACACTCCCTAATTGATTTTCCTTTTCCAATTAAGGGTACACACTCCCTAATTGTTGTTTTACTTTTCCAATTAAGGGTATACACTCCCTAGTTGATGCTTTTATTTTCCAATTAAAGGTATACACTCCCTAATTGATTTTCTTTTTCCAACATGGGTGCGCACACTCCCTAGTCGATGCCAATTAAGGGTATACACTCCCTAATTGATGTTTTCCTTTTCCAATTAAGGGTACACACTCCCTAATTGATGTTTTGCTTTTCCAATTAAAGGGATACAATCCCTAGTTGATTTTATTTTTGCCACCCCCCAGTGGATCTTGCTTTGAGATATAGGGTATCCACTCCCTAGTCTATAATAACTCCAGGTGCACTGCTCCCAGCCTTTCATCGCTTTGAATAACAAATTAGTGTAGATTCCATTATAATAACTCACAAAATTTTCCTAGTGAAAACTGGGGCAGAAAATTTCATTCGTATGTTTTTGATTTTTGTGCAGATTATATCTTTAGGGCATTTGGAATCGAGACGACCAAAAAAAAAAGAAGTTTCGATCCAGAATAATAAAACATAGGAGAAAAGAGAAGACTGAATCCAAAGTGAAGAAATGAGAAAGATATGGACTATTCAGGACGAGATTGAAGTCATTCGTTCAGTATATCCTGCCTTGGTCCAAGGAATGATAAGATGAAATCAGCACCTGCGGCTAGCAAGCATCAAGATCCAGGTCAGAGTCAGCAGAAGATCAATACCCAAGACCAAGTCTTAGATAGGAATCTTGTAACTACCAGCTGATAGGTTTAGTTAGTCTTTCGTTTTGTTACTTTGGTGTAATAAGGAGATCAGCAGCAGTAACAACAGCAATCACAGTGAAACCACAATTACTCGGTAGTCCTAGCTACCACAACTTCCAGAACTACACTGACCTGATTCGTTTATAGCCGAGGATATGTAGGCAACCTTTGAAGCAGAGTTCGGTCAAACTTTTCCAAAACGCTTCGCAATGGAGCACATGAATGGGTAAAATCGCTTATGAATGCTCACTTTGTCTTTGACCGAAAACTCTTCGTGTTTCGGAGCAAAGAGGGGCAGCTGTGAGCACATGATTTTTCACCCACCATACACTCCTACAAAAATTCAATACAATTAAATTAGTTTTACAAATTTCATTGAATTTTAGTGATTAATTGTGAATTATTTGCATTGCATATTCATGATTCATCTTCTGAAATTATTTAAAATTGCGTAATTAGATGTGTCATTGTTATCAAGGAATTATAAAATCATTATTTGTAATTAATTTACTTAAATGACAAACAAATGATGATTATTTGATGCGATGTAGTTTTGATAACTAATTGCGAAAATTAATCATGTTTTATCTCACAAAACTATAGATTTAATTAGGAGTATTGAGTTAATTGTTTTATTCTTAATTAATCTATAATTAGACAAAATAAGGACAAAATTGATTGTTACATTTTGTGAATTTAATTAGGTTTGTTTTAATTAGATTAATTAAGTTTAATTAAGCCTAAAGTGTTAAACAAACCGGATTGGGCCAATGGACCCAGACCCAAAACGTATCTACCCACTAAAATACGTAGCCCAAACACCTGTATCCGGCCTACCCCATTCCTGTCCTAAAATGACCCCATTTGAGCTATGTCTCATCTCCAACCGTTGGATCTTCTTGATCCAACGGCTCACAACCCCATAGCCCCTAAGTATAAGACTGTTCCAAACACCCCTTACCCTTTCAAACTCAAAGTATTACACCAATTAGAGACAACTCCTCCATCTCTCTCTAACCTTCATCCGTCTCTGCCGCTCCCCCACTCCGCTCCGCCGACCAAAAATCGCCACCGGCGGCGGAGCTCCACCAAACTTGATAAAGATTTCACCCTACAACCTATTCTTCACCCTCAACCACCTCCCACCATTTTTCCCCCAAAAACCCAACAGAAAGCGAGTAATTTCAGATCTGAAATCTTGAAACCCTGAAACACCACAGCCGGCCGATTTAGAGACATCCAACGGCTCAGACCTTCATGAGTGAATTGCTCTTGACAAGAGCAATTGATTCATGAGGGTTTCAATCATTTTCAAACCCCACCGGAGTCCGGCCAAGGTCCCACAACTTTAATCTTTCCGGTCAAATCCCTTTAACGGGTATCCCTCTTCTCTCTTTACTGTTTCTATACAATATTAAAACAAATCGTGTTAATCACTATTTAGTTTAGCTGATTTTGGTTATTTTCTTAGTCACTGTTTTCCTTTTGTCCTTTGTTCATATTTATTTGCTGATTCTGTTGGTGCGTGTTTAGATTAATCAAACCCGTTTAGATATTGGAATAATGCAAATTAGGTCTTAAATAAGTTTTAACAAAATAATTTCATGTATCCCTGTGTTATTATTCTTTTCCTTTTCTTTATCGTTTTCTTCTCATGAAACAGAATCCTATGTGTTTGTTTAGGATTACTGTTCTAGTTTATTTTGCGTTATTTACTTTTGTTTCTGTTAATATCGTCTCAAGTTAACAACATGCCTTAGTTGCTTAAAAAGATTAGTAATATGAATTCCTTATAATTCTTTCCATGATCCCCCTATGTGTGCTTTTCCTAGTTTATTGACAGCCGTCTAGAATACTTATAGTGAAGTGATTAGGAGTTTTATTCGCTTAGTCATATATTTGTTTGTAATTTGAAATGCAGAAGTAAAGATTCCTGGTCTTGAGTTTCTTATTATTAACTGCCGTTAGTTAATTGGCAATAGGGTTCGTTATCTAATTGATTATATACCTGATTGTGTGATTAGTTAAGATTAATTGCCAATGAGATAGAATTTCCTTATTGTCCCTGCTTAGGTATTTAGTCAACTAGGTCTTAAACAATTAACTGAAACAAGTCATTAACCTAAGTTCAAGGAATTGAATTGACTAACCTAAGCTTAAGTAATCAATTTAATTAGTCCTAATTAAGTCAGTTAAACTAAGATTAGTCTGATAATACCTATTAGTTTTAGTTACCTAAAAATGGGCTAACTGGTTCTGTTTCGTTTAAGTTTGGCTTAGGCTTATTCTCGAATTGTTCCAATTCTCGATTTATTTCCCTAAAAGCCTCTTCTTCATCATATTCCGGTTCTTGATTCATTATTTCGAGGTTAGACAGCGTATTAGGATCAGAGCATGAAGTCCGCAAGCATGTCATGTTATTTAAGGCCGCATTACTAGGACTGATAAATAAGAAAAATAAACAAAAATCAGAAAGAATAATAGACGATGAAATTTTGATTTAATTTCATTAAATTTGAACATAGGAGGGTTTACATCGGAATACAAAAGGCAAGAAATTAAAAACACTTGAGTTACACCCTAAAATAACTCATAGTGCAGGAAAGATGGCAAAACTTAACTACCGGGACTCCCGCCTGATGGGGAATGGAGTAGCCTTCCTGTTTTGTAACTTGGAATTTGGGCCCATGTATTGCACCTCTGCGGTGCTTGATCCTTCTCCTAGCTGAACCACGTTTGTTTCATACAGCATCTGCTTCATGGCCTCGCAGATTTCCTCAATTTCTTCAGTCGTAAAGGCTTACTCTTCTTCCTCAATATATTGTGGTTTGATGAAGGTCTCAGTAATGTGTGGGACGGGCTGAGGCAGGTAACATCCATTGTGTTTACGGGCATCTTCCCACTTCACATCTTCATCTGTGGCCTGGAAACCTATGCAGAAGAATTTTTCGGCAGCGGGCAGAGAGATTGGTTCATTGATGCCCTGCAAGGACACCCCAAGCCCCTTTCCGGGTTTGTATACATGTCTAATCATGTCGGTAGTAACCATAATTGACGCATTTGATAGACAGAGCTGCGGGCATGGGGCACCTTCTTCGTATTGATCGGCAAGCACGATTTCAAATGCCTGATAGATAATAAGCTCACTTACTTCTATGGCTTCAAGTCAGGGGACCGAGGGGTCTCTATATATTGACTACTCGTCCTCCCCATGGACCACTATTTCATGATTTTCATGTTCAAATTTGACCATCTGGTGGAGGGTTGATGGCACTGCCCCGACGGCGTGAATCCATGGTCTTCCTAGCAAGAAATTGTATGAGGTGTATATCCAAGATTTGAAAGGTTATTGTAAAGTCCACAGGGCCGATTGTCATGACTATGTCTATTTCTCTAATGGTGTCCCCTTTGATTCCATCAAAGGCACGTACACAGACGTTATTCGGCATGATTTTTTCGATACCGATTTCCATCCTTTGAAGAGTTGACAAGGGGCAAATATCTACCCCGGAACCTCCATCCAGCATAACTCTCTTCACATAATATCTCTCGCTTTTAATTGTTAAGTGTAAAGTTTTGTTGTGAGCGGCCCCCTCAGGAGGTAGATCATTCCGGTTGAAAGAAATTTTTTTTACTTCAAAGAAGCGCTCGGCCATTCTTTCTAATTGTTCGACTGAGGTCTCCGCTGGAACATACGCTTCATTCAGCTTTTTCAAGAGTATTTTTTGGTGCTCGTTTGAGCCCATCAGCAGAGATAAAAGTGAGACTTTGTCAGGGGTTTTCCTGAGCTCTTCAAGTGTGGCGTATTCGGGCATTTTAATTTTCTTGAAGAATTCCTCGGCTTCTTCAGTAGTGATAGGTTTTTGGAGAGGAAAACGCTTATGCTTGTTCTTGTCCAGCTCTTTCAGATTGAGGTATCCTTCTGAGAAGTTTGCCTCAATTGCTTCCCTTGTGATCTCTTTTCCTTTTTATGTTACTACCGTCTTGTTGTAATTCCAAGGGACGGCGGCGGTATCCTTTATGGGAGTTTACTACGCGCGACTAATAACCACGGGCTCATTCAGCCTTGGTGAAATTATTTGCCCCCGCGCCACATACGTCCCCTTCAGCACGTACATTTTTGGGTCGTTCATCATTGCTTTGTTGAATTGTAACCTTCTAGGAGAACTTAACACACTTTGTTCTTTCCTGGGTGACTTGGGGATGTAAAGAACAACGTCTTTAGAGGGTCCCATCTTTGTCTTGGCTTCAGCCTTCCCCGCGGCCTGGGGGACGGGGTTACTCTTATTCATTTTCTTGACTGGTTTGGGTGCCGCCTTGGGCTTTTTCTCCATATCTGCGATGGCGATGATACCTTTTAAAGATGGATCAAAATCTCGGTCTTTGCAAATCATGCCAATGACGGGCCCATTATTGTGAGTGGGCAATGGATTGTTCGTCACATTGGGAGCCTCTTCATCTTTTAGCACCACCTTCTTTTGTTCTATAAGGCTTTCCACAGCCCGTTTGAGGGTCCAACAATCCTCTGTGTCGTTCCCCTCTACTCCAGAGTGGTAGGCGGAATTGTTTCCCGACTTGTATAACGCTGATGCTGGGTTTTGCCTAGTCGGAGGTACGGGCTGCAGAAGCCCCATCTGTACTAACTTTGGGAAAAGGCTTGAATACGGCTCACTGATGAGAGTGAAGTCAGGTATCCTTGGTGGTTCACGGGGGTAGGTGTTGTATGGATAGTTGTTTTGAGGAAGGCGTGGATTATATGGAGCTGGGGGAAAATGGTTATTTCTTGGTGGTGGAGCTCTGTTCTGGTTGTATTATTGCTGCGGCCTGGGATGCGGCTGATCATTCATCACCGCATAGGGAAAATGGGGCGTAGCATAAGCTGCGTTTTGGTGAGGATAGTAGTGGTGGGAGGTTTTGGGAAATGGAACCGGGTATTGCCGAGAATTCCTGACATCGGCAGCAATCATGACCCCTTCTTCTTTCTTCTTTCTTCTTTCTGTTGGCTGCACTCCCGGATCCGCTTTGGATGGCCTGAGAGGTTGCTCTTATGGCGGATTGGCTTAGGATACGACTGATTTTTAGACCATTCTCAACCATTTCTCCAATTTTGATTGCTTCCGCAAATGGTTTGCCCATTGCGGACATCATATCTTGTAAGTAATCAGCTTCTTGTGCTTGTAAAAAAACACTGACATTTTGACCTCATCCATCGGAGGTTTGACCCTGGAAGCCTGCTCACGCCACTTAATAGCGTACTCTTTGAAACTTTCTGAGGATATATTTTTAAGATTGGATAGAGAGTTTCTATCTAGAGCCATATCCACGTTGTATTGTAATTTTCAAACAAAGTCCCGGGCCAGGTCATCACATATGTGGCAGCGGGATATATATTGATCTATGTATCATTCTGATGCAATCCATATCAAGCTTTCCCCGAAATATGCCATGAGAAGTTCCTCTTTCCCACATGCTCCCCGGAGCTGATTGCAATATCTTTTCAAATGAGCTATGGGATCTCCATGCCCATCATATTTCCTTAACTTCGGGGTTTTAAATCCGAGAGGCAAATGAACGTGTGGGAACATTCACAAATCTGCATAGGAGACGCTTTTCTGCCCGCTCAGCCCCTGTATATTCTTGAGGCTCTATTCAATACTCTTCATTTTTCGAGCCATTTCTTCGTGCTCGGGGCTTTTCTTATCTTGTCCCAAAGTGACCTCATACTGAGGTTGTTGGGGGTATGAATTGGGAGTAACATGAGTGGTTTCCAGATTGAAGGACGATGTTTGGAATGTGAATGCTGGTGGCTCGAAGCTTGGCCCAGAGATAGTCGGTGGAGCCGTGGCAGAGATTGGTGGTGCGGTGAAGATGTTGGAAGACACACCGAAAAACAGGGCCTGGGGGTGAACCTCAGAAGGCCTTCTGGCAAAGTGAGCTGACATAGTTGGATATCCAAATGGTGTAGATGGGTAACATATGGGGATGTTGGAGGTCCCGCCTGTCCTGAGAATTATCTCTGGGAAACCTGGGATGGTACTAGGTGGTTCCCTACCATAGGACCATTCGTCCCACATTTCCAGCATGCGGCAACGCAGAATCCTGTTCTCTTCAACTGTGGCTGACTCAGATGTTGGGATGGCTGGATTCAGGTCTTCCACGGAAGAGTTGACGATTGATAAGTGACTTTCGGATGTCATTTCTATGCTCCCTTTTGATCTAGTGAAGTAAGGATGGGAAGCCAGGTTACCGCAAAACCAACCACCTAAAAACACATTTTAAGATTGAACCAACAAAACGTTAGGTTGAAGCATTTATCACATAGGGAATCGCACGTTTGGGGTATGCAATGCACCTAGGCAATTAAATGATTTCTATATGTTTTTCAACAGTTGTGTATTTCATCCCGGCTTTATTTCTCGGATTTTTATCACTCTTTTCTTTCTTTTGTTATTATTTTCTACTCTTCCATTCCTTATTTGGATTTCTTTTCTACAGGTCATGATCGAATCCTATGTGGATTGCCTACGTATCACGGCGCTGCGTGAATCAGATCATCACGTAGTTCAAGGAATAAATCTGAAGGAAATAAATATTTTTCTAAAACTTTCATTCATTAGAAAAAAAATACTTCCGATAACAAAAACATTTTAGCCCACTTTTGGAAATTTAAAATTACAAAACAGACGCAACACATACTTTCTAGGAAATGTAAAAGCTACAGTGGACTTAGACAGGACTGTAACAGGAAAACAAAATATAGACTCGAGAAAACATCAAGAGTACAGCAGTGCTTCCAATGCTCCAGGGACCCGCAGGGCATCATTCGGCCTTGCTACGGGCTTGCGTACCATATCTTGCTGGAGGCGGTATAGGTCATCCATTATCTTGTGGACGAAGATCATTACCGTTGAGAAGAAGGTGGTCCGAGTCATATCTTCTCATTCCTGACATTTGGTGACAATGTAATCGGCTATATCCCGTACCCTTTTCCTGATGATACCTTTTTCCTGAAGTAGACGCCCGATCTGCTGGGATCTTCCCTCTAAAACCTGGGCATCTTCGTGACTCTGCTCTTGCCATTGTTGCAATTCTTCTTCCAACTGAGCTATCATGGCGTAGCACTGTTCCCTTTCTGCCTGAAATCTTTTTGCTTTCTTGGCCGTTTCGTTTTCAAAGGTGGCCATCCTTTGTTTTAAGCCCTATTTCCGAAGCCAGGAATAAATTTGTCAAGGAAGAGGTAACTCGCTTACTTAATATTGGTTTGATCCGAGAGGTAAAGTATCAAGACTTGCTAGCTAGTGTGGTAGTAGTTCCTAAAGAAGAACACTTGCATGTGTGTAGATTATAAAGATTTGAATTAGGCATGCCCGAAAGACTCATTCCCACAGCCAAACATCAATCAAATGATTGATGTTACGGTCGGGCACGAGTTAATGAGTTTCCTCTGTGCTTATTCCGGGTTCAACCAAATTAAGATGAATCTGGAGGGTCAGGAAAAGACTTTGTTTATAACAAATTTTGATATATATATTGCTATAATGTGATGCCCTTAGGGTTGAAAAATGTTGGAGCCACTTATCAACGGCTCGTGAACAAGATGGTTGAAAATTAAGTAGGAAAAACTTTGGAAGTTTATATAAACAATATGCTCGTTAAGTCTTTGAATGTAGGTGATCACCTTAAACATCTGAAAGAAAATTTTGACATCCTAAGTAAGCATAATATGAAACTTAACCCCGAGAAATGAGCGTTCGGGGTTAGCTCTAACATGTTTCAGGCATTTCAGGTATCGGAAAGGGGAATTGGGGTAAACCTTGATAAGATCAAGGACATCGAAGACATTCCGGACCAACTTTCAAGCGTGAATGAAGTCCAAAGGCTCACGACGAGATTGACATCTTTGGGCAGGTTCATTTCCCGATCATCAGAAAAATGTCATTGATTCTTCGCACTGCTCCGAAAGAAAACAAATTTCAAATGGACTACGGAGTGCTAGCAGACTGAGACATTTGAAAAAGATACTTGTCAAGCCCTTCGTTGCTTTCGAAACCAAAGGAAGGTGAAACGATGTTAGTCTACCTCACGGCTTTGGAAGCCGCGGTAAGTGCAGTATTAATCCGTCAGGACGAAGGTACGCAATCTCCCATTTATATGGTTAGTAAAATTTTAACTGGAGCAAAAACTCGCTACCCATATTTGGAGAAACTGGCCTTAGCTCTCATAGTCACTACTCGTAAGCTAAGGCCCTTCTTCCAAGGTCACCGATAGCCATGGTGACCACTTTCCCTTTGTGGAAAATCCTTGTAAAACCCGAGCTCTCGGGTAGATTGACAAATGAGCTATCGAAATGAGTGAGTTTGACATAGAATTTAAACCAAGGGCTGCAACTAAGTCACATGTATTGGCTAACTTTGTCGCCGATTTCAGTCTAGGATTACTGCCTTTGGCAACCAAAGAGGCAGTAATGGTTTCAGAATTGACATCGAGGGTTTGGACCTTATTTACGGATGGAGCTTCCAACATAAAAATGGTACGCGCTTGGTATAGTATTAATCACGCCTTCGAGGGAAACCCTAAGACAAGCCATCAGAACGATACCTTTAACTAACAATAAAGTAGAGTATAAGGCTTTTATTGCAAGCCTCAAGCTTGCCCAGGGACTTGATTCTGAGGTCATCAAAATCAAATGCGACTCACAGCTGGTGGTAAATCAGGTCTACGGGATCTTCGACACCAAATAGGAACGCATGCAACAATACGTGGTAAAGTCTAGGCTTTGTTGGCGCGATTTAGGGAGTGATCGATTACTCATATCCAGAGGGAAGATGACGCAGAAGCAGATGCACTAGCTAACCTTGGATTATCGACATAAATAAAGGGATCAGATTTAGGGATGATATTATAATTGATGAACTCGGTACTAGATGCAAGTAGCTACTATGAGGAAAATACGACTAATTTGGTCTAGGACTTGAGGAATGAAATCATAGATTATCGTGAGAATGGGAAGCTGCCCGAAGACTCCAAAGCGTCTGGGGCGCTACGCGCCAAAGTAGCACGATATAGCTTCAAGATAGGCCAACTGTATAGAAAATCTTCCAAAGGACCGCGGGCCCAATGCTTGCGGGCATCCGAAGCTGACTATGTTATGCGAGAAGTCCACGAAGGAATGGTGCAGATTCCTAAGTGTTGAAACTAGTAAGGGCATGATATTATTGGCCACGCATGGAACAAATATGCTAAACGCTTCGTATGAAAATGTGACAAGTGTAACGCTACACACGACTGGTACATCAACCAGCAGAACCGTAGCAATCGATTCTGTCCCCGTGGCCATTAATGAGATGGGGGATGGACATCGTTAGACTATTGTCGCCAGCCCTCGAAAAGGTAAGATTTATTTTTATTTTGACTGACTATTTTTTAAGTGGGTGGAAGCAGGTGATTATCAGAAGATCGTTGAGCACGAAATGGTGGATTTCTTGTGGAAAATATAATTTGCACGTTCGAAATACCAAAATAGATAGCATTCGATAATGGGCCACAATTTATCGGTGCAAAAGTCACAAAGTTCCTCAAAGAATTAAAAATAAAGAGGATCACATCTTCACCCTACCATCTGAGTGTAAATGGTCAAGCAGAGTCAACAAACAAATTGACTATTCAAAACTTCAAGAAAAGGTTGGAAGCGGTTAAAGGTAATGGCCCAAGGAACTACCCGGAGTTTTTGGGCATAGTGAAAAACGGCCAAATCGAGCACTGGAGAAACTCCCTTTTCACTTGTGTATGGAGTAAAAGCTTTAATCTTGGTAGAATTAGGGGAACCCACCCTGAGATATTTCCAAGCAGATGAAGAATCAAACAATGAAGCAATGTTAGCCAACTTAGAGTACTCGGTGAGTGTAGGGACTTGGCGCATGTAAGAATGGCATCCCAAAAGAAGAGAATGGAGAGGTATTATAATCGAAGATACAACCTCTGTTATTTCAAAGTAGGAGACTTGGTCCTACGGAAAGTAACTCAAAACACCTGGGAGCTCAACCCAGGGAAGCTAGGTCCAACATGGGAAGGCCCTTACCGGGTTTCAGTTGTCACCTGAAAATGTTCATATGAATTGGAGAACCAAGATGGAGAAATGTTGCCCAGCAATTGGAATGTGGAACACCTAAAAAGATGTTATTGATGATGAACAACACCAGAACTGAAAGTATGTGCTGCACTATTTTTCCTTTTGTCCAGTTTTGTCCCAATTAGGTTTTTCTGGCAAGGTTTTTAATGAGGCAACAACAAAAAACATACTAAGAAGAAAGCTTCAACAACAGTAATAAGACCTTTAATAATAAGGCGCACAAGAAAAGAGACACTCCAGGACGGTTAGATAATATTTGGCTCAATAGGATAATTGCCACTGGGAAGTTAAGTTTGCTATCGAGAAAATGTTACCCGACCGTTCACAAGTACAAACTACTAGTGGGTTTTTAGATAGTCCTTCACTCGATAACATAAATTCCTGAGGGGAAGTAAAGTGTGTTACCGAGTTAAGGATTATCTAGAAATTCATTAGTTGGATCCTTGAAGGTATAACATTTCCAACGTTCCAATTCGCATTCTTCGTATTCAAACACTGGAGGGACAATATAAGAAAGCAATAATGACTGCCACGTCGACCGAGAAGCAAAAATCGAAAATCAAAAATATAGGTGTATCATCAGGATCGAGACTGCGCTTCCAGCCCCGTAGAAACAAGTTGTATAAGTTAGCCAAAAGTAATGGCAATTTCTTTTTTCAGCATAACAAATACTTATGTACTTCTTGAAAATAGAAGGAATAAAATGAAGTCCTTTTATTTTGATCTTGTTTCTTGTTTGAACAATGAATTAACTTTGTCATTTGAAAGTTAAACAAGTACTTCAAATGCTAGTGTCGTAATGAATAGGAGACATCCACTTCAAGAGCACTGTAAACATAAGAGGGCCCTATCTTATAAAATCCCTCACGTTAAAGGATTTGTTTCAGAAGAATTTATGCCCGGAATCAAAATGCCTTTGGGGAAAAATTCACCTAAACCCGTATACGAAAGGACGTAAAAAGAAAACTTGCATAAATACTTATAGAAACCCCCATGTAAAAGGGTTGATTTCGGAAGAAATTATGCCCAAATCAAAATGCCTTCGGGAAAAATACACCCAAGTTTTCACATAATAAAACACAAACAGTAAAGCTTGCACAAAACTCTTAACAAAAAGAAGAGATTACAAAGATTAAAACTTGCATAAACGTTCAACTGAAAGAAAGACTCAAACAATACTTGAGCAAAAAGATTTTCTTTTTTTGCGTTAACATGCCAAAATGGCACATATATAAGAATTGGAAAAAGAAAAGAAAAGCTAAACTGCATCATCTCAAGAACCCAGGGGAGAAGAAGTGTTCGCGCCCCCAGGGGAAGTGGATAGATCCGCCGATGGCTCAATATTTTTGCCTTCAACATTTTCGTCTTCCGCTTCCTCTTTAGTTATCGAAGTCTCGGAACCGGAATCGAAAGAACCGGAAGTAGTAGGCTCTATCGGGAGACCGTTTTTCGCAGCTAACTCAAGCTCACGGGCCTTAGCAATTTCAGCATCAAGTCAATGAGACAAGCTTTGGCCTCTTCCAAGGTTTTTCTCCTCATGTTGTACATATCATAAGTTTTCTCAACAATGAGGGAAGCCGCTTGGTGCTTAAGTTCTTCTTTAAGTTGTGTTACCTCGGTAGAAAGGCTTTCACGGGTGGATCTAACGGATCTGAGGCTAACATCAAGGTCACAAACATTTGAACTAAAGATCCTATTACACTCGATAGTTTTCCTATACTTCTCCTCCAACTGGGCATGTTTCACCCCCGTGGCAACAAGCTCTTCAGTTTTGGAGTTCAAGGTTGCCTCTAAGTTAGTCAATCTTTCAGCAAAGGCAGCCTCGCGGTCGGTTGCAGCAAGAACGGCGTTGGGGACTTCAGCCTATTTGGCGCTTGCTTCATCAAATCTAACCCTCAGTGAAACAATCTCTTGGCTAAGGGTTACCACTTCTTGATCGATTTACTGCAATTGAGCCTCCAATACAACAGCCTCAGCAACTTTGGTTTCCAATTTTGAGAGACGGGCGACAGTTTGCTCCTGCTCCGCCAAAAGTTGATCTCATGCAGAGGTAAGTTCTTCCTTTCATGAATCAACCTTTGGAGGCCCTCGGACGCTAGAAATTTTTCCTACGAAGCAAGAAAGGAAAAACTTAGGTTATGTTTAGGCAAAACTAGAAGAAATAACAAAGGAAGAAAGGAATGTACCGGTGCAGCGTTGTACATGGCGGTGTTCAAAATACACTCTCCCGAGAGTGCCTGTATCTTATCCCAATCTTTCTCTGAAGCCAAATGCTTCAAGTAATTAGAAATCTCTACTGGCCGGGATAACAAGTTGCATCCGGTGGATACCAAAAGAGTAACATTCCTCCTCCCATGCGGATCTTCAGAGGGGGCAGCATAATTTTGCCCCAAATTCCCACAAGCTAGGGACTGGGGAAGAGGAATACCTTCTTCATGGTTGGGTGCGGTCGATGGAGATTATGTAGCAGTTTCTGATGGAAGAGCTAGGGAAGGTGGAGATGAAGCTGATGGTGGTGAATAAGAAACATCTGCGACAAACGCACTGCTGGTTGTTGGATGCTCGACAACCAAGGATAGCAGGAACCCGGTACTTAGCCTCGGAGTACCGAGCACAACAACTAGGGATAAAAAACGAGAGTTGGTATTATCGACCATATCAAATTCCCCCCAAATTGCCGAGACATCATCCTCAGTTGGTGTAAGTAACTCAACAGGTTGAGCATCTAGTTGAGATGATAAGGATCATTGTCTTCTATGTAAATAATCTCCCTCACACTAGCTTCTTGATCATCGTTGGTCATCACGGTGTTTATGACCGACCCCGGAGGAAAGCTAGTCACCACAACTTTCGGAGATGACTCATGGGAAACAACCTTCGCCCTCTTATTCTTTTCCCTGCCGCGGAGGAGCGTCTTCTTTAACAAAACACTAGTACCTGAAGCAGGCCCGGGGAAGCTGTCACGCCCCGAGCCTTGGGGTGATACCGGCACCCAGTGTCTCATCTATCCTTGCGTACCAACTTGCAACTCAGGAATTCTTGACATATTATGTCATACTTTGGCCAGGGGCCACATTGCAAGACAATTTGCGAAGAAAAATATAAAATGAATGGTGACTAACGCTGACTAAATGTCAACATAAAACTGAGTCGGAAAGGCCATCATAACTACTATAACTGACAAGCCAACAAAATATACGTACATGGCCTACAAGCCCAACATACTGCACTAACTGAAAGGATGTGTCAACAAGCCTCTACTGATGGATGTACTGTGATCGGAACAGGGCCTCGGCCTACCCATAACATATCTACATTTATACAAAAAATTTACACAATACTTCTAGACCCAGAAACTCCGAAGGACGGGGAGCTTACCGATAAAGCTGAACTCGGGCAACACCTACTGAGGAAGTCTACTTGTCTGTCTGTCTGAACCTGCACGTATCAAATGCAGCACCCCTAGAACGGGACGTTAGTACGGAATAATGTACCGAGTATGTAAGGAAATATACTGAAAGTTGAAACTAAACTCATAATATAATAACTGAAAACAACTGGGGGTCAAAGATAATTTGAAGATATGCTCACCTAATGATACTGACTCTATTCTGTCAATATAATAAGTAAAATAGTTGTCCGGCCTTATAAGGCTATATATATATGTATATACATATATATATATATATATGTATATACATATATATATATATATGTATATATATATATATAACTTCTCTGTCGTAGTAGGCTCACTCATAGGTGCTCGGCCATACTAGGCTCTGTATCTCAACCAACGGGGCTTACTCATAGGCGCTCGACCACAGTTGGCTTAGTATATAACTTATCATCTGATCTGAGGTTGCCCAATAGGGGCCTGCCCATCGATTATAGATCGATGGTAAGGAACGTACTGTAATACTGTATATATAGATTCTCTGCTCTCATGACTGAAAAAAAAAAATACTCAATTGAATATGAAATCATGATAAGGAGAATATTATAACTTACAAGACTAGAAAAATATACGTAAATTCCGGGATATGAATTTTTCTTTATGCCTCGTTATCAAACTCGTATAATTACGAGATCATGCCAAAATGAAGGAAGGGCTTAGCCTTAACATACGTGGACCGATTCTCTTTTGCGAAAACACGTAACGGAGGATCAAAGTAGAAAAAAAGCCGTATGATATTCTTGAGAAGGATTGTATCGGTCTTCTTTGAATTAGGATTTCACATTGCACCTTGTAATATTTCAGAGAATATCACGTTGGTCACTGTTATTTCTCTCTTAATAATGTTGGAATGTCATTTTACTTAGTCTTAGAAAAATTCCATACCATACTAATAGATAGACCAAGTACCTATACGTGTAAACAAGATGGACTTTTGCCTTATGACTCATTTTATGCATTTTGCCACTTTGGCTTAGTCTATGCCATGTGGAAATCCCCAAAAGACACTTATCCACTTAATAATATAATTATCTTCCCAATTAATCAATTATCAACATAATTAAAAATTATTTCAAATTACCTAGAATACTATTCACTTTTAACACACCTTATACACCTTACTATTATGGTCATGCGGTACTTTGTATGGTGCTAGTCCATAAGTACCGATATTTTAGTTCGGACCGTATTTTATCCAAATTCGACAACCTTCAATGGAGCTCATTTTCTTTGATTCGTGTACCTTTTCCTTCATGGTACTTACTTATTGCTTGTTATAAATAGCATAAATATGCTAACCTCAAGATAATCTTATCTCCGAGTTTATGTCAATTAACTAAAGACGAAAATTTAACGTACGAAAAACGCGAGATGTAACGAAAACCTATTCGAGTAAGCGCCTCCTGAAGCAGTCTCGCCGAATCAGCAGGATCAGCCAAGACGTCTTCCTTGGGAAAAAAATAGAGCTTGCGGGTAAACCTGGTTTGAGAGAAAAGGCAGAAGGGATTAATCAATTTCTTCAAATAAAAAACTGAAACAAAGTAGTCAGAGTTACAAAGATTTTTGGCCTTCCATCCATATTTGAGGGCCAGTTCTTTCCATGTGCGGGTTTCAAGTGTAGTGACATCAAAGATCTTCTGGACCCGTTGGTCCAAGCCTTCAACCATCGGTGAGACCCATCGAGTTGCTGAAATACGCGAAGGATGAATGATCAACACGGGTATAAAAGAATACCTAATAAGAAAATATTAAAGAAGAAGCTTACGAGTGCGGTTCCACGCTTCTGGAAAGGGTGAATCCGTTGGCGAAATGATGTCATTGATGGAAACTGCAACAAATCATTCCATCCACTCACAGTAGTTGTCATCATTTGTGCTAGATAACAGAGCATGGTAGCCACGTTTGCTGAAATTTATCGTTCCCCCTCCCCCCGGAAGATTTTGGAGGAATAAAGATTCATCACATGAGCTAAATATAGCTTATGTACCGTCTCTTGGAACAAGCGCCGAAGACAAGGAATCGTCCTCCACACAGAAGGACTTACTTGTGCCAAACACACCTGATAACGGAGGCATAACTCCGCAGTAACAGAGTCAAGCTCATTACTCAAAGAGAACAAACCCAAAGTAAGGGATACGTGTAAAAATATGTAAAACCTTTCTTGGGTAGGGTCACCCGCTCCGTTAGATCAGGAGCAACAGTATCCAAATCATGGCAGCGTCTGTCATTTTTCAGAACATGAATAGTGGAAGAACGAATGGAAGAAAGGAATCTGCCAACAGTCCATGTGCGAGGGAGAGCCGAAAGGAATTTCTCTTCGAAGTATTTTGTTGTAACAAGACTTCTAGAAATGATAGAATCCATTATTGGAGGAGCAGCGTCCTCGGCTTTGCTCTTGCCCTTTGAAGAGCTAATGTTCTTTGAAGATGAAGCCATTTGGATGATAGAAAAGCTTTTCCGTTTGAAGGGAGTTAAGGAAAGGTTAATTAACAAGAAGGAAGGTTCTAGAAAGCTTGAAAAATTATGGAGTATAAGGTGAGAAGGTTGATGCATAAAAGTAAAAGTTTTGGCGGCTAAATTCATGGCCATGATTACCTCGATAATCAGTAAAAAATGTGCTGAATCATGGGATGACGCGTGTTCATGGCATTAAATGCAGAGAGACGTGCGTCTAATCAACCGTCAGAAGCTTTCAGGGGGAATCATAGTAATTCCCGCCAAAAGAGTATTTCTACCAACTTCCCTGTGACACAAAGTTATGTCACTTGAAAGCAGGAGTTCTATCTGTATAGGATAAAATATGCTACGCTACATGGAGTCCAAAAGAAGAACACTTGAAACCTAAGATGAGGGATAGCCAAAACCGAAGGCAATTATCCCGTCTGTCACCGGAAAGAATAGTGGTCATAAGGATGCAATAAATACTCTTCGCTTGGTAACATTAATGAAGGAATATTTCACAACATTAAGTACGTTACCCGGTACAAGGAATTTGACATTTATGCTCATTGTTACATCTTCATCAATAAACTTCATTGTAAATGACATGAATTTTCTCGCAAACTAATACTACAATCTATTCAAAACTTTATACAATTTAACTTCTTATTTTATGTTCTTATTATTGTTCTTATTATTATTGCGCCCAGAGGCTTCACTATCGGAATCTGTATTTCTGTCATTCAGTCTTCCTATCAAGGCTAAGTGTTATATATTTCTTCAATTATCTTATTCTTTCAGGATAGAATTAATTCACTCATCTAGAAATCACGTATAAATTCAATTGTACCGTTTTACGGATAAACATTAACACTCAAACACACTTGAAAGAGTAGATGAAAGGAATTCTTCATTCAACTTGTCTTCGAAAATAGTTGCACTATATAGGTATTCATAGGAATTCTTCTTAAACGTACCTACTCTAGTACACGTGTCATAATAACTTATTCTTGACTTTTCTGTTTCCGAAATACATGTACAAGATCGTACATGCTTTCTTACAATAATTTTGAATACATGAACTAAGTAAATTCATGTACTTTGGATGAATCGAGGTTATTTATCCAAGAGATAGTACTAGTATTACATGAATTGAACTACATCCTACCTCTGGTAATATTAATTATCAGCAGTGCTAGTGCGACCTCCAGTAGTAGTCCTGTAGTTGGGAAAGGGCACCCTACCATTCTCAATAGACATGACATCCTGCACAAGGATTTCATAATGCCGTTTCACTTCTTCAGCTGTTTTCCCTCCTACAGCTCTGGCAACGTTGGACCACCGATCGGGAGTGTCCTTGTCGTACACCGCCAGAGCCTTCTCAAAGGCCTTGTTCTGCTCTGCTGTCCAAGAGCCATGGCAGTACATTGAGCTTGATGCCATTTTTGGAAGAACAAGAACAAGGGAGAGTTAATAAGCCGAAGAGACTAGTGACTGATCGTATATGTTGTGTGCAAAAGAGGTGGGAAAGTGCCGATTCTTATATAGATCGAGCATTAGAGGAGTGAGAGGTGTGGGTTGTGACAGCGACATGCGCAGGATTTTATTCGAGCCTAATTAATCTAAACAATTATTCATCTAACTATTTAAACTAAAAGTAGGTGGCGAATATATATATATATATATATGATAGTGAATCCGGTAAGTTATTTTTGTAAAGAGCTACTTATTATCATAAATCAGCTTCCATTTGCGTTAAGAGCTTGAGAGTAAGGTTCTATGTTTTGTTGTCCCATGTTAATATTTACTTTGTATTATATGCCAGAGGTGTCCATCTATCTATCTATATATATATATATATATATATATATATAATTTTTCTTTTAAAACGAACATTGGTTACATATATATTCTTTTACGATGAAACGGTGTCAAATGACATCTCGGGTAGGAAGGTGCCTCCGGCACTAGATCTGGCAGTTCGTGCTAGAATATTGGTGACTTGTCTCCGTAGGAACCACGAGAATTAATGAACACTCACAAATGCATCACAAGAATCAGCATCCCACAAAGAAAACTTTCAATCCCCCCTCTTATTTCTGAATCTAAAGGGATTCTGATCGCGTCATGTTAAATAAATTTTTGCCTGGTAATTCTACCATTTCTCTGCTCCAAATTTAATTGATCAAACTTAATTAGCAGGGTTTACATAATCACAACATGCATAACATAGTAATTGATTGATCAAGTAAGATTTGACCACGTGCATTTATTTGCTGGGATTTACCACAAAAGATAAATTCTCACAGGTGAGGTGAAATCTAAAGATACTGGCCGTACGAGGGCTTTCACGAAGGTGCTGCGTGCAATACTATCTTTTAGCATTACCCACTAGTTTAAGACTTGGTCTGAGGAGCAGATTGCCAAAAGAAATCACCAGGCTTTTTTTGCATGCAGTAGTGATGACGTACAAAGGATTTTGTATATAGGGTGTCTATTTCTTGTCACGATTTGGCTTAGACGAGTGTGGATTTAGGACAATTAGGTCCTAGTATTTTCCTTTCATGTCCCTAATTGATGTTTAGTTTGCATTATGTTTTTAGCGATGTTATCTTATTTTATATATATAGTTTTGCTAACCTACTACATAGTTGTAGTAGGTTAGCATTGTATACACACTTATTTTTCCCAAAAAAACCCTAACCAACAAACAAACCACACATTTAAAGGAGGGGCATTATTGTCTTTTTATAATAATCTAAACCCAATCCTCCCTTCCGTATTCTCTTTGCTTCTCTCCCTAGTCTAGTCGTCCCTTTGTGTTCTCTCTCTTCTGTTTTTCTTTTTCTTTCTAAGAGAACTTGTTGATTAGGATTTATGATTCATTGATAATATGTGTTTGGAATTTGGATAGTCTAGAAAATGTGCATCTCTTCATTTGCAATTGAACTGCAGTGGAGTTCTCGTTGAAAATTTTGCAGTAGCCAACAAAAGAGGCGTTGGAAAATAGAGGAGAGAAAATTATTTAGCTCAAATATATAAATATTTTTAAGAAAATAGATTGTGGTTTATCATTTAATCAGTTGACCAGTTTTATGCTTGTGACTGTGGATTATTTCAGGTCTTTTTTACTCCAAAAATCACGACAGCAAATACAAATCCAAATTATTCACACTAAATCTAAAGAATTAAAATCTTATGTTCTGTGGAGACTATCTAAATTAAGAAGAGAAAGAAAATGATAGAATACAAATAATTTGTAAGACATTCAGATGCCTCAAGCTTTTTATTCGCCGATTGAGAGAACAACGTGTAAATGAGAAAGGGAAAAATGGGAACTATAAAGCTTTTGGTAGAAAGACAAAATCACATTCCTCTCATTTATTCATAAGTGTTACGGTGTAAGGGTTTTTAGGGAAAGTAAATATGTATACAAAGTTAATCTACTATAATTACGTGTGTGTATATATATATATATATATATCGGAATAGGGTCAAAAATATCGATTTTCCATGCGAAAAGGATCATTTTTTGTCCTCTGTTATAATTTTACTCTATTATTGCCCACAATAGTATAAAAGTGATGCAAAGAATACCATTCCTCGATAAGGGTCTTCCACCATGGCCAACAACACCCCATGTGGATTGACAGTTTACTGAGATGAACACCTAATGGGATGCCATCTCACCACCCCAAACCCATCTTACCCCGCTCCTCACTTTTTCTTCTCCACCACCATATTTCCCGTTCTTGTAACGATCCGGCCGTCATTTTGAGAGTTGTAGCCATATTCCCCATTTAGTGCTCATTTTGTACTTTATAACTATTATGTGGCTTGTCTGGATAGTCGGTTCAAGTCTAGAGAGATTTCGGAATGAAATAAGACACTTAGTCTCATGGTTGAAAGCTTACGTTGAAATGGTTGATCGGATGTTGACTTAAGGGTAAACGACTCCGGAATGGAGTTTTGATAGTACCCTTAGCTCTGTTGGGTGATTTTGGACATAGGAGCGTATCTTGATTATGATTTGGAGGTCTGTAATGGAATTGGGCTTGAAATGGCGAAAGTGGGATTTTTTGAAAAGTTTGACCGCGAGTGGACTTTTTAATGTCGCGGTCAGAATCTGATTCCGGAAGTTGGAGTAGTTCTGTAATATCAAATGTAACCTTTGTGCAAATTTTGGGGTCAATCCGACGTGATTTGATAGGTTTCGGCGTCATTTGAAGCAGTTGGATTCCTTATTTTCAATAGGCTTGAATTGGGGTGTGATTCATGTTTTGATATTATTCGATGTGATTTAAGGGCTCGACTAAGTTCGTATCATTTTTTAGGATTTGTTGGTATGTTTGGTTCATGTTCTGGGGGTTTCGGGTTGATTCCGAGTGATTATCGATCAAAAGTTGAAGTTGAGAGGCTGCTGCAGACTGGACTCTGCTGGTGTAACCGCACCTGCGGAGCTTTGATCGCATGTGCGAACTGGAATACGCATGTGAAGTTTGGAAGGGAGTGTGCAGGTGGCCGCAGGTGTGAGGTAATTGCCGCACCTGCATGACCGCAGATGAGGCAGGGGGACCGCGGAAGCAGAATTTAGTAAGGGAGATGGGACCGCAGAAGCGGCTCGGATTCTCGCAGAAGCGAGTCCGTAGAAGCAGAGTGAGGAATGCAAGAGCGGAAGGCTCCACAGATGCAGGTATGTGGTCTCTTCTGCGACGCTGCAGAAGCAGTTATGTTTCCGCAGAAGCGGAAGTGCTAGACAAAACACTTAAATACAAGAGTTCGTGATTTTGCTTCATTTTAAATATTTTGAGCTCGGATTTTGGCGATTCTTGAGAGGATTTCGAGGGGATTCTTGAGGTAAGTCCCTTGTGATCATTTTTTTATCAATAATCTTGCTTCCCCATTGATTTTGCACCTAGTTGGTGTGTATTTAAGGTGTAAATTTGGAGTTTTAGGCTAGGAATTTGGAGAGTTTGATTTGGGGTTTTGGGTGACGATTTGGTGTTGGATTTTGATAAATTAGGTATGGTTGGACTCATGGTTGAATGTGCTTTTGTATTTTGTGACTTTTATCGAATTTTGGGACGTGGGCCCGGGGGAATTGATGACTGAATGAGGTCGAGGGCCTGATTGTGAGGATATTTACGGGATCGGGTTGCATGCCGCAACATGTTTCATTGTTATATGCCATGATTGGCTTGTTATCTCTTGGGATGAAGGAGCCCCTCCGGAGTCTGTACACAATTTCTGTGAGCGCAAGTACCTAATGAGTGCGAGTGTCGGGTCCCGAATGTTGAGTGACTGTGAGGAATGAGTGATTGTAAGGTTTTATCTAATGGGAGGACTGAGTGACTGCTGCTCTGTGAGGATGCATTTGACTTCATTATTTTTGGACTTCAGTTGTCATATATCATTGTCTTGAAATTTCTTAGGGATATCATCTTTTGTTTCAATTGAACTTGGCATGAATTAAGTGTTTTGACCTTATTTGTCGAACTAGAAAGCATGCCTACCTTCCTTTGCTAAAATTTCTGTAATTGAACCTTAACTGTGAAGCTCGTCACTACTTTCAGTTCTTTATTTAGCATTGTTACTGATTTGGCTGTACTCACACTACACATTGCACTTCATGTGCAGATCTAGGTATTTTCGTACACGGTGGTTGTTGATTCCATAGCGCAGTTGATCTTTTGGAGATTTCAAGTTAGCTGGCAGGAATATCACAAATATTGGCTTTCCTTCCTATCTTTTCGCTTATTATATTTAGTTTTAGACTATCATAGATAGTATTTTCCAGTCTTGTGATGTATAGATGCTCATGTACTTTGTGACACCCCCAATATTTGGGAACTTCCGGGTTGAGTTTTTGGGTTTTATCTCGTTTATGAGAATTTTAGTATTTAAACTGCTTAAATTCATTTACTGTTAAAAGTGTTGGAGATATTTTGAAATGTCGGCTTTCCTAGTACCACGTTAGGCGCCATCACGAAATATTAGGCATACAGGTCGTGACAAGTTGGTATCAGAGCCTAGGTTACATAGGTCTCACGAGTCATGAGCAGGTTTAGTAGTATCTTGCGGATCGGTAAGGAGACATTTGTACTTTTCTTCGAGAGGCTACCAAACCCTTATTAAAACTTCACTTTCTTGTTTTTTATCATACGGGTTTGTTGATTCTGGTAACTAAACTTCTGTATTCTATTCTCTCACAGTTTGTGAGGACACGTGCTACTGGGAAAGACGGCTAGCCACCAGTACCACCATCTAGGGCCACGAGAGGCCGAGGTCGCGGTGGGGTCCTTGGTAGGGGCAGAGGTGCATCTCGTACAACAGTTAAAGCAGCACTTGTAGATCCACCAGTGGGACCAGCCCAGGCACCAGCTGTTCGCATTGTGATTCCAGGCCTTAATGAGGCGTTGACCCCAGATATTGACTATTTACACTAGCCTTACTCAGGTGGTTTCGGCTCAGGCCGCACCAGCCATTTCTTAGGCGGGGGGAGGTACTCATACTCCCAATGCCCGTACTCCAGAGCAGGTGATGCAGAGACTTCATTTGCTGGGGTATCTACCAGCCAAGCCGGTTGCAGCTGCTAAGGTCCAGGTGGGTCCCTTTATGACTGATGATGAGTAGAGGAGACTGAGGATGCCTAGGTTTATTTGGACAGGTGCCAGCGGATTCTTCGCACAACAGGTATTCTGGAGACCAATGGGGTCTCATTCGGTACTTTTCAGCTCACGGGGGCTTCCTTCAGATGGTAGGAGGCACATGAGAGTCGCAAGCCGGTCGGTGCAGCACCACTTACATGGCATGAGTTCTTCGTTCTCTTCTCGGAGAATTTCTTTCCAGAGTCTCGCAGGGAAGAGATGCGCAGACAGTATGACAGCTTCATCAGGATGGCATGTCTACGACCCAGTACAAGATGAGGTTTTAGGAGTTGGCTCGTCACGCAGTTTTGTTGGTTCCCACTGATAGAGAGAGGATTAGGAGGTTCATTGATGGCCTCACATATCAGCTGTGAGTTCTTATGACTCGGGAGAGGGTATCTGGTGCTACTTTTTACGAGGTGGTTGACATTACTTGACAGATAGAAATGGTTAGTAGCCAGGAGCGTGGAGAGCGGGAGGCCAAGGGGCCTCGTGGATCAGGTGGTTTCAATGATGTTCCTTCTAGGGGTCAGTTTTACCACGGCAGGGTCGTCCTTATTGGCACGCTCAGAGGGCTCATCGAGTTCACCATGGTGCATCATCCAGCCATGGTTCATATAGCTCTCCTCAAGGTCAATCATATCTAAGTGCCCTTCCAGCTCAAAGTTCGTCCCATGCTCCATCAGCTTAGGGTTCAGCTATGTCGGGTCCTTCTAGTAGTTATCCTAGTGTTTGGGGCTCCCTTCAGTCCCCACTACCGGCACTGGGGAGTTTCTTTGGGTGCAGAGAGTTTGGGCATATGTGGAGGCAGTGTCATTGTTATCTGGGAAGTCCAGTGCAGCAGAGGAATTAGGCTGTGACTTCAACACCAGTTACTTCACCACCCGCCCAACCAGATAGGGGTGGGGCTTAGTCGACTAGGGGTCTCCCAAGAGGGGGAGGCCGATAAGGTGGAGGTCAGGCCCGATTCGATGCTATTGTTGCTAGGCCAGATGTTGTTTCTTCCGGTGCAGTGATCACAGGTATTGTCTTAGTATGCCAAAGGGATGCCTCTGTATTATTGACCCTGGTTCCACTTATTTGCACGTATCATTGTATTTTTCTCATTATCTGGATATGTCCCATGAGTCCATAGTTTCATTTGGTCATGTATCTACGCTAGTGGGCGATATTATTATTGTGGACCGTGTATATCGGTCATGTGTTATGATTATTGGGGGATTGGAGACTAGAGTTGATCTTCTATTTCTTAGTATGGTGGACTTCGACGTGATCTTGGGTATGGATTGGTTCTCTCCATGTCATGATGTTCTAGATTTCCACCTAAGATCGTGACATTGGCAATGGCGGGGTTGCCAATGATTGAGTGGAGAGGTTCTCTAAGCTACGCTCCCAGCAGAGTGATTTCATATTTGAAGGCACATCAGATGGTTGGGAAGGGTTGTTTATCTTATTTGTCCTTTGTGAGGGATGTTGGTGCTAATACTCCTACTATCGATTCTGTTACGGTGGTGCGAGATTTTTCGGATGTGTTTCCTACAGATCTACTGGGCATGCCACCCGATAGGGATATTGTCTTTTCTATTCACTTGGTGCGGGGCACCCAATCCATTTCTATTCCATTGTACCGTATAACACCGGGTGAGTTGAAGGAATTGAATGGGCGACTTCAGGAACTTCTTGATAAGGGATTTATTAGGCCCACTATGTCGCCTTGGGATGCGCTATTTATGTTTGTGAAGAAGAAGGATGGTACTATGTGGATGTGCATTGATTACAGACAGTTGAACAAAGTTAAAATCAGGAACAAGTATCATTTTCCACGCATTGATGATCTATTTGACTAGCTTCATGGAGCGAGGGTGTACTCTAGGATTTACTTGAGATCTGGGTATTACTAATTGAAGATTCGGGACTCGAATGTTCTAAAGACAAAATTCAGGACCCGTTATGGTCATTAAGAGCTCCTTATGATGTCTTTTGGGCTGACCAATGCCCCAGCAGCATTCATGTATCTAATTAACATTGTATTTCAGCCCTATCTTGACTCGTTTGTCATAGTGTTCATTGATGACATCCTGGTGTACTCTTGTAGCCAGATGGATCATGCCTAGCATTTGAGGATTGTGTTGCAGCAGTTAATGGAAGAGAAGCTTTATGCCAAGTTCTCCAAATGTGAGCTTTTGCTTAGTTAAGTGGCATTCTTGGGGCACGTGGTGTCTAGTGACGGGATTCAGGTGGATCCAAAGAAGGTACAAGCAGTTCAGAGTTGGCCTAGACCGTCCTCAGCTACGGAGATTTGGAGCTTTCTCGGCTTGGCCGATTATTATTGTCTCTTCATGGAGGGTTTCTCGTTTATTGCATCGCCTTTGACCAAATTGACCCAGGAGGGTGCTATTTTCAGGTGGTCAGATGAGTTTGAAGAGAGCTTTCAGAAGCTCAAAACTGCCTTTACCACAACTCCAACGCTAGTTCTACCTTCAGCTTCTGGTTCTTATACATTGTATTGTGATACTTCTCAGATCGATATTTGATGTGTTTTGATGCAGGAGGGTAGAGTGATTGCTTGTGCTTCACATCAGTTGAAGCCCCATGAGAAGAACTACCACGTCCATGATTTGGATTTAGCTAACATCGTTCATGCATTGAAGATTTGGAGGCATTATCTATATGGTGTGTCTTGTGAGGTGTTTACAACTCATCGGAGCCTCCAACACTTGTTCAAAAAGAAAGATTTAAATTTGAGGCAGCAGAGATGGTTGGAGCTGCAAAAGGACTATGATATCGCTATTTTGTATCATCCCGTGAAGGCCAATGTGGTGGCCGATGCCTTGAGTAGAAAGGCTGTGAGTATGGGTAACCTTGCATTCATTCCTATTGGTGAGAGACCTCTTGTAGTTGATGTTAAGGCCTTGGCCAACCAATTCGTGAGATTAGATGTTTTGGAGCCTAGTCGGGTTCTAGCTTGTGTTGTTTCTAGGTATTTCTTATATGATCGCATCAAAGAGCACTAGTATGATGATCCCCATTTGATTTTCCATAATGACACAGATCAACAGGGTGATGCCAGAGATGTTACTATTGGGGATGATGGGTATTGAGGATGTACGCTCGAATTTGTGTGCCTAATGTGGATGGGTAACGTGAGTTTATTCTTGAAGAGGCCCACAGTTCGCGGTATTCCATTCATGCAGGTGTTGTGAAGATGTACCATGACTTGAGGAAGCATTATTGGTGGAGAAGAATGAAGAAGGATATAGTGGGGTTTGTAGCTTGATGCCTGAACTGTCAGCATGCGAAGTAAGAGCATCAGAGACCGGCAGACTTTTGAGTCAATTTTGGCTTTTGCTTAATAACTTAGCATTTTCTTATAGTGTTGATTCCTATAATTGATTATATCAAAAAGTTTTATGGCTAGATTCAAGGCATTCAGAGGCCGTTTCGCGAGGCAAGGGTATGTCAGAGTAGAGATTTGCTCGAATTGAGGTAAGTAGCAGTTCTCAATTTTATTATGAGGGTATTAAACTCTAGATTGTATGTTATGAGATTGGTTTTGACGTGACACACATGCTAGGTGACGGACGTGCAAGGCCTAGTAAAATATTACCTAAAACCCGAGGATTCATGATGCCGAGGTAGGCGTATGTGTGAATGCCGAGGCCTTATATGGTAGGAGATGCAGACCTCTCATTGGATGATTCGAGATTGGGGAAGAGGAATTGATAGGACCAGACCTCGTACATCATGCTATGGAGAAGGTTAATGTCATTAAGGATCGGTTGAAAAATGCTCAGATTCGTCAAAAGTCCTATTCGGATATTCGTCGCACAGATTTGGAGTTCAAAGAAGATGATTGGGTATTCTTGAAGATTACCCCCATGAAGGGTATAATGCGGTTTGGAAAGAAAGGGAAATTAAGTCCGAGGTATGTCGGGCCGTACAAAATCATTCTGAGGATTGGTCAGGTGGCGTACAAGCTTGAGCTACCACCTGAGATGTCATTAGTGCACCCGGTATTCCATGTGTCTATGTTGTAGAAGGTAGTTGGAGATCCGTCAGTTATTGTGCCAGTTGAGACTATTGAGGTTAATGAAGAACTGACCTACGAATAAATTCCAGTTGACATTCTTGAAAGGTAAGTCCAAAAGCTAAGAAATAAAGAAATTGCCTTCGTGAAAGTGTTATGGTGAAACCAGCAAGTTGAAGAGGAAACCTGGGAGACCGAGGAAGAAAATAAAAAGAAGTACCCTCATTTGTTTGAATAACAATGAAATAGTTTACATGAAATTACTTACAATGAACTATGTATCACTTGTACAGTTTATGCTCAGGGTGTTTCCTTTCTAGTAATATATTGCATATGAGGCCACGGTTGGTGTTGTTTCATATTATGTTGCATTGTTGGTTTATGTACATGCTGTTAGGATTGATTTCTCGGATTCCCTGACAGGTGGATAGGCCTAGTTACAAGACTGCCGGAATTTTTAAAAATTTTAAGAGTTAGAAAAATTTGGGACTGCTGGTGTATAGCGTAGCAGCTGAGTCGCATTAGATGCTTGTGGTGAACTTTGACCATTATTCGAGGACGAATGAACTTAAGTGGGGGAGGATGTAAGGCCCCGTAAAATTTTACCTAAAACTCGGGGTTTCATGATGCTGAGGTAAGCGTATGTGCTAATGATAGTACAATGGGAGTTGAAGGAAAATGCTTGGCACGAAAAGGCATTTCTGCGGCCCACTATGCGGCCGTAGAGTGAGGCAGTCAACTGGGAAACTTTTGGATGTCATTTCGCGGCCAATTATGCAACCACAAAATTATTTTGCGGGCCGCACGCCTATCACAGAGCCAGCATAAATATTTCTGAGAAGGGAGTTCTACGGTGAATTATGCAATAACAGAACGGGATTGCGGAGCGCAAAATGACTGCATACCCAGGTAGTGGTGCCCAGTTCTGAAGAGCCATTTTTGTGGCCCATTTCACGGACCACAGAAGCATTATGTGGTCGCATATGCAATCGTAGATCCCATTTAGGAGCTTCAATTTTTGGTTTTTTATAATCTGACCCCATTCTCATAAAACACTATTAGGGGTCATTGTAGAAAGATACAACTTACTTTTTAGAGAGAGAGGATGGTGTTCTAGAGTGAGAAGAGGAATTCTAAGCCATTGTCATCAATCTTTTCCCAAACCTTGAACATTTCTCTAGAGTAGCTCACAAAGTGTTTAGCCAAAAGGTAAGGTACTACACCCTAGCCCTTAATTTCAAAACTTAACTAAAAATAGGTAATTAGTAAGTAATTCTTGGGTATGAGAGTTGTTTATTTTGCATGCATGTATTATCAAAGGTGTATGAAGATTGTTGAACTAAAAATGGTAAAGAATGGGTTGTGGATGATGGAATCCTCCATAAGAAAACTTAATGTACATCTAGTGCTTGATAAAATGCTCAAATGAGCTAGAACCATGATCATCTTCCTAATTTTGGTCCAAATTGCCATATTTCTAAAATAGATCGAAGTTGCTAAGGGTTCTGAAATGTTTAGATTTTAAGGAAGCACAAGTGTGGTATGCTGGCTAAACTCTTCTCTTTGACTCGAACCCCACAATATCCATGTATGTCCCGAGTTGCTCATTATGAATCGATTAACCCGGACAAGCAGCTATCAAAAGATATTCGTGATCAATATGTAATTCAAATGCATTTATTATGTTGTACTACTATTTGAGAATGTGTCAAAAGTATGGGTTGCATATCTAAATGTATTGAATTCAAGTTGTGTTTCAAATGAAAGCTAATGAAAATTGTGTAAGACATCTTAATGCGCCTAAAACTCCTATTTGCTCATATTTGTGCTTAGATGTCTTGAATAGAAAGGCCTTGTTGCTGGAAAGTCCATGATGAGGGTTGAAGGTAAAAAGGTGTGCATGAAATATCAAACGCGAAATGTGAAATGTGAAACATGAAACACGGCGAACATGCCAAGAGACATAATACAAATGTGACCAACAGTGAAAATAAAATGAAGAGATGTGCAAGAAATTTGAAACGGGATAATTGATAGAAAAGGGTGATGTCTCACAGGAGACTGCCTAGCCAATCGGATCGTGATGGGACGGCATGCCACACACATGGTGGTGACTGTGTTAGAAATTGTAATTGAAATTATTTTTTGGTTGATGTCTCGCATTAGATAGCCTAGCTGATTGGGTCGTGATCGAACACCATGATGCACACATGGTGGTGATTGTGTTGGAAATCGTAATCGAATTTGTGAACAATTTATATCGGTTTTAAAGATTTCCCAACTTAAAAATTTTGAAATTTAATTGAAAACTTATCTTATTTCTAATTTGATATTTTGTAATTGTTTGAGGCTTTAACTGATATTATGAATGTCCTTACTTGCATTACCGCTTGCTCCTTTGAGAGAGTGTTTAGTCATATATACTAGTACTATTCGATAGTACTAACATCCCTTTTAACGGGGGTACTACATCTTTAATGGATGCAGGTGGTTCCACAACAGGAAGCACTGATCAGCGATAGCGGTACACTCTCTTCCTAGCTAACTTGGTGAGCCTCACTTCACTATGGGTCATGTATCTTTGTTTCATTATATCATCTTGTTTTGAGTTATAGTCGGAGCCTTGTTGTCGGCACTATCAATATACTCTTTGTATTTATTAGAGGCTCGATAGACAAAGTGTGGGTGTATGTGGGTACTAGGAAAGTCAAACAAGTTATGTTGTGTTTTGATCACGTGTTCCACTTCAAACCATGAGAATATGTGCATTTTAAGACCTATTAAGTGAAGTAACTAATTGTAATGAATTTGGTGTTGTCTACATGATCTCCTTATTAGTTAATTAACAAAGATATGTGTTCTCTTTAAATCATGGGCGAGTTTGGGTAGACAGTATTCAACAGGCTTACTTGATCGGGTTCACTCGGTTGAGCGCCAGTTGCAGTCCCCGAGTTTGAGGCGTGACAGAGTGTGTGGGCATGCACCGTGGCAATAGTGACTTGGGCAATTCCATGGAACCCTGTAGTTAAATAATATGTTGTTATCCGTACACTTACCACGTATTACAGAAATTGAACTGCAAATCGTATTAGACCATGTGTTGACAGAGTAGGGACCCACATAGGTCGTGCACATGTTGAATTATCTTATAAATTGTTATTTTGTATTCACTCACAGTTTTACTTGCATATTACATCTCAGCCTCTATTGTTCATTTATGATACATAATATCATTGATGTTTGGGCTGATTATCATGATTTCTGATAGCCCGAGAGACTGGAGAGATTGATGACTAAGTGAGGTTGAGGGCCTGATTGTGAGGATATTTATGGGATCGAGCTCCACGTGGCAGCATATTTCATTGATATATGTCATGATTGCCTTATTATAGCACTTGGGCTGAAGGAGTCCCTCCGGAGTCTGTACACACCCCAGTCAGCGCAGGTACCTACTGGGTGCGAGTGTCGAGTGCCGAGTGGTGAGCGATTGAGAGGAATGAATGATTGTGAGGAATGAGTGGTTGTGAGGTTGAAGTGAATGGGAGGACTGAGTGACTGTTTCGTTTTGAGGATGCATTTGACTTCATTATTGTTGCACTTCAGTTGTCATATATCATTATCTTGAAATTTCTGAGGGATATCATCTTCGGTTTCAATTGACCTTGATATGAATTAATTGTTTTGACCTTACTTGTCAAACTTGAAATCATGCCTATCTTCTTATGCTGAAATTTTTGTAATTGAACCATAGCTGTGAATCACTTCAATATTTTCGGTTCTTTATTTAGTATTGTTACTGAGTTGGTTATACTCACGGTACACCCTGCACTTCTTGTGCAGATCCAGATATTTCTAGACACGGTGATTATTGATTCCATCACGCAGTTGATCTTTTTGAGATTTCAAGGTAGCTGTCTGGCGCTTCGCAGACCTTGTCTCTCCTTCCATATCTTTCCGCTTATTTTATGTAGTTTCAGACTATCATACAGAGTATTTTCCAGTCTTGTGATGTATAAATGCTCATGTACTTTGTAACTACCCGATATTTGGGAACTTCCGTGTTGAGTTTTTTTTTATTTTTATCCCGTTTATGAGAATTTTATTATTTAAACAGCTTAAATTCGTTTTCTGTTAAAAGTGTTGGAGATATTTTTAAATGTCGGCTTGCCTAGTACTACGTTAGGCTCCATCAAGTCAGATTAGGATTTTGGATCGTGACAGTTCTTTTTCTCTTTTAAAAAGAAATTACTTTTCTAAACCACCACCACACCACCTTAATTACCAATGTTACCGTCGCTACCATCTCCTTTCTAACCACCACATCATAACATTAAGGTTGAGAATTTGTTGTCGATCGTATTGAAGAAAACAAAAGGAATGTCAATAACCATTCTCTAACTGTATAAGCCAAACCTACCAGTTACTTGCAAATTAACCATGGAACACCACATCAAGACAAATATGCAGATAATCAATCAAAACCGTCGAACTAGAACAGGAACTAGATCTGACTACTACAGAATGTCCTAATACATTAACATAGAATAATCGAATGCAAAAACTTAAACAATAAAAAGCTAAAACCGTTCATATATAGCAAATCACATGCCAAACCAGGGATAAAGAATAAAACAATAGTACCACAGCTTCGGCATATTGGAAAAATAAGAATCACATGCAAAATGGAAAAATAAATACGCTGTACAAACCAAGTAACCAAAAAGAGTTTCGGGCCCAAACAAGTTAAATTAGGCATGAAATATTAATTACCACTAAAATCAGCAGAAATTAGTAAAAGTGATGATCTTACTTTCTCATATTTATATTTACTTTGGGTTGGTGGTTGGGTGATGGGTAGGTGGTGGTGGGATGTTGTTGGTCATGGTGGAAGACCCTAACAGAGGAAGGGTATTTTGCCATCACTTTTACAATGTCGGGGCAATAATAGACCAAAAGTATAATAGATGGCAAAAATGATCTAACTGAGGAAGGGTATCTTTTATATATATATGCTGAGTTTAAAATTGTAATAATGTTCAACAATCTAAAGAAGCCTTGACCAATGACATCTCATTGTGTGCAGATTTGGAGAACAACGACATTGATGAAAGGAAAGAAGATCATATTCAACGGCGATGCACTTTGAACTTTGAATCAAATGGAAAAAGAATCAATCAATCAAAAAACAAAGAATGAAAGTAAATTAGTCAGCCTTGCCAAAGATCCTCAAGCGCGCAAGAACGGAAAGAGAGTTGATCACGGCTAGAGACCAAATCAAGAACAATCTGCGGAAGCTCTAATCAATGAGAAATGGTGGAACCAACTCATCAGGATTAAGATTTAAGATTAGTTTCTCTTTCAAGATAGATTCATGAGGTTACCCTTGAGTCTCACTCCTAGATATATATGCCTCACAAGGGAAGGTCTCTAGTAATTACTGCCATACAATCCCAGAAGACAAGGAAACAGAAGAATCATTAAGCTATAAAGGAAGAAGTAGAAGGACATCGAAAGGCATACAACTACATTTTATGTTTCTACACCTTTCTAGTTCATAGTGCAAACAATGTATTCTCGAGTCTACAAGTGTCTCAAAAGATGGGAAGAGTTAGAAGACAAAACGAGAGTTATGTCATTATAAAGAAACATTATTGTTGTATATCTTTGTTGGTGAACGTACTAAAACCATAAATGTTGTAAACTCTTACTGAAGATCTAAGAGAACTCTTCTGACCCAAGAGAACTAGACGTAGGTACCACAACGGTACTGAACGAGTATAAAAACTGTTGTTCCTTCTTTACTTTTTTGTTTGCTCAGTTTATTTCGGTTGTGATCAATCATTGTGTAAAATATATTCGAATAATTTCCTACATAGTCAACTAGATNACCAAAATTCCCCCCCCCCCCCCCCCCCTTTGTGATTTCAGTTGGTACCAGAGCAGGACTCACGAATATTGCTTAACAGCAAGTGACGAAAAGATCATGGCATCAAACACAGTCATTGGAACAATATTTCAAGAAGGAACCTCTCAAGTATGATCCTCTTACTTCAATGGCCAACACTTTTTTTATTGGAAAGTGTGAATGGAGACCTACACTATGTCATATGACATTAAGGTTTTGCGTCTGATTGAAAAGGAAAATCTTTCAATTCCTCCAAAGAAGGATAATGACGGTGAAATCATAGTATCATCTAATCCTCTTGATTTAGATGATTACACTGAAGAATAATCAGTCGTTATTCAAGTGAATGCCAAGGCAAAAAATTTGTTGTACAATGCTATAAGCGGGGGAAGAATACGAAAAGATATTAAGCTATGAAACTGCCAAAGAAATGTGGGATAAGTTAGAGGTCACATATGAAAGAACTAAAAAGGTGAAAGAGAAAAGGATCAATCTCCTAGTTCGAGATAATTAATTGTTTCAAATGAAATATGGATAATTAGTGGAGGAAATATTTTTTAGGTTCAGTAAAATCCTTGGAAACTTGAAATCTTTTGGTAGACCAATCAAAAGAACAAGTCAGAAAAATTTTGAGAAGCCTTCCCATAACTTGAAATCCAAAGTCATATCTTTGGAATGTCACGATATTGACAAAATGTTCTACGATGAACTCAAAGGAAATCTAATTGCGTCTGAGAAAATACATTTAGACAGGAAAGTTCAACAATAAAACAAGAAGACAGTTGCATTCAAAGCAACTGTGGCTGAATCAGAAAATGAAGAAGAAGAAGAAGAAGAAGAAGGAGAATTAGATGAGAATATAACTATTCTCTTCATAGTTTAAAAATCATGACGATGAAAAAGAGAAATAGCAAAGAGCTAAATCAAATTTCAGTAAAAGGAAGATCAATGATGAAAATGACAAAATTGATGGAAGATGCTAAGAGTGTGAAAAACATGGACACATTCAAGCCGAATGCCTTAAACTGAAAAAGAAACTAAGCAGGAATTTTCAATAGAAGAAATCCTTTGGCGCTTGGAGTGATGAAGAAGAATCTGATCACGAGGAAACTGCCAACATGTGTTTCATGGCCATCAAAGAAGATAGCAATGAAGACTCAGGTGAGCTTGGTCACATGGCATACAAATGAACAAGTGGGGTACGTCCTCCTATATGTCCTACCTGTCATGAACTTTAACAATTTATTGATATTGCTCTTGCAGATATTGAGAAAGTTCTGAATGAACTTCGAAAAAACCAAAGAGAAAAGAAATACAGGGCTCTATAATTAGAAGTGTGTGAAATTGAGAGATATATGCTTCAAGATGAAGTTGATGAAATTCAACTTCAACTTAATGGATTGTGAAAATCCACCAGTCATAGTTCAACTAGATCAAATAAGTTTGCTTCTCATAACTCTCCAACTAGAACAAGAAATCTCTACATGCACTCATTGTGGCAAAAATAGTCATAGCACTAATCGAACCAAAGGAGAAAAGGTCTTTGAACATTTGATTAACCCCCTAGTTTTATTGTGGAAAACTCAGTCATACCTCTAATTATTGCAGGTTTAAGAACAACAGGAGATGGGTATGGCGACCCAAGCCCTCTAGTCAAGCTAATACTCAGAACACTAACCATTTAGGACCAAAGCAGGCTTGGGTACCTAAAAAGAAGTAATATATTTTTGCAGGAACACCACAAGAATAATCGAAAAAGGAAATGGTATCTTGATAGCGCGTGTTCCAAACATATGAGTGGTGACAAACAACTGTTTAAAACTGTTACCAAACTAGATGGAGGAACACTCACTTTTGGAGACAAATCAAAAGGAAACATAATTGGAGTTGGAAGAGTTCCTCTCAACTTAACATGTGATGTAGACGAAGTGTACCTGGTTGATGAAGTTGGCTACAACCTTCTCAGTGTCAGTCAACTATGTGACAATGACTATGAGGTTCATTTTAAAAAGCATGATTGGTTTATTGAAGACGAATCAGGTGAAGTTATTTTTTTTGAAAATAGAGACACTAATGTATATACCATCAGTAACATAGATAGTCTTGGTAATCGATTTTGTTTAGCCTCTATGATTGATGATCCTTGGTTATGGCATAGAAAACACTATCATGCCAGCATGCATATTATTGATAAACTTTTCAATAATGATCTTGTCATGGGTCTTCCAAACTAGATTTTTTAAGAGATCAAATCTATGATGCAAGTCAACTAAGAAAATAAAACCAGGTCCTCTTTTAAATAAACATTGTGTCTACTACAAAGCCTATTCAAATCTTTCATATGGACATTTTGGTCCAACTAGAACTACTAGTATATGTGGTAAAAAATATTCCTTTGTTATAGTAGATGATTTTTCTCTTTGAAGTCTTCTCCAAGAAGGTACATCGAAAAAAGGTTACTACATATCTTCTATAAGAAGTGATCATGGAGGAGAAGTTGAAAGCAAAGCATTTGAGAACCTCTTCAATGATAAAGGGATATCCCACATTTTTTCATCTCCAAGATCACCACAACAAAATGGAGTGGTAGGACAAAAAATTGAACCTTGCAAGATATGGCAAGAACTATGATTGTGGAAAATTCACTTCCACACCACTTATGGGAAAAGCTGTAAGCACAGCATGTCACATCATCAATAGATGCTTAATTCGACCTACTCTCAAGAATACTCCATATGAACTGTGTAGAGGTAAAAGACCCAACATCAATTATTTTCAGTCTTTTGGTTGCAAATACTTCATTCACAACAATGGAAAAGGCAATCTTGGTAAGTTTGATCCCAAAAGCGATGAAGGTATTTTTCTCGGATACTCTCCCTCTTGTAAATCATATAGAGTTTTTAATAAGCGTACTCTTTCTACTGAAGAATCCATCCATGTTATTTTTGTTGACACTAACCCTTGCTTAAGGAATGAAAAACTTCCTGAAGATGAGTAAATTTCCATAGTTCCAAAGTCTATCAATACAGGCGAAAACACTCATGATGAGATGACTAGTCAGCAAGATTAGTCAACTAACTGTCCTATAGACAATCTGGAACCTTTTACAATTGAACAGTCAAATCTTATTGAAAAAGAGCCTGTATCAATTGTTCTAAATGAATAGAAAAGTGATCCTATATATCCACATAAGTACATCATTAGAGATCCTCAGGAAGGAATGAAAATTAGAAAATCACTCAAGCAAACATCAAATATTGCTCTAATATCCCAGTTCGAACAAAAACAAGATGGATGAGGCCCCTGGGGACGAAAGTTGAATAACTACAATGAAGGAAGAGCTTGATCAATGGAGAAAAATAAGGTATGAGAACTCATTCCTAAACCTCCAGATGCATCCATTGTTGGAAAATGGGTGTACAGAAATAAGTCGAAGGAATCTGGACAAGTATTACGAAATAAAGCTAGATTGGTCGCTCAAGGTTATTCACAACAAGAAAGAATACGAGGAGACTTTCACCCCTGTTGCCAGGTTAAATCTATTAGCATCCTATTAGCCTATATTGCTCACAAACGTTTCAGACTATTTCAGATGGATGTGAAAAATGCTTTCTTAAATGGGTTCATCTCTGAGGAAGTATTTGTTAAGCAACCTTCAGGATTCGTAAATAAATCCTTTCAAAATCATGTCTACAAACTGTCCAAAGCTTTGTACGATCTAAAACAAGCTCCTAGAGCTTGGTATGAAAGGCGAAGTTCATTCTTAGTCGAACATGGGTTTGATAGAGGTAACATTGATAATACTCTTTTTATCAAACGATCATATGAAGGTAATCTAATTGTACAAATCTACGTAGATAATATTATTATTGGCAGCCTGAATCCTGTTTAATGCAAGGACTTTTCAAACATTATGAAAGAGAAATTTGAAATGAGTATGATGGGAGTATTAACTTTATTCCTTGGGATTCAAATCAAGCAAGTACAGAAAGGGATTTTTATTAGTCAAAGAAAGTACACAAAAGAGCTCATCAAAACCTTTGGCATGTCTAATGCAGAGTCCATAGGGATGCCTATGAGTCTGTCAACTACCTTGGATGAAGATAAAAATGGTAAGAGTGTCGATGAAATAATTTATTGAAGTATGATTGGTTCTCTACTCTATCTCACAGCTAGTCAACCAGATATTATGTTCAGTGTGTGCAAATGTGCAAGATATCAGTCAGCTACTAAAGAGTCCCACTTGACTGCTGTTAAATGTATTATCAGATATTTGATAGGGACAGTGGACTATGGATTATGGTACAAAAGTTTAGATATCTTCGGTATCAAAGGTTTTTCAAATGCAGATTTTGCAGGAGATAAAATTGACAGGAAAATCACGAGTGGAACATGCCAGTTACTTGAAAAATCTCTTATATCCTGGTACATAAAAAAAAACAAAGTTGTGTAGCCTTATATACTACTAAAGTGGAATATTTGGTTGTAGAAAAATATGGCACACAAGTTCTATGGATTATGCATAACTATTAGATTATGATTTATGCCTTAACTACGCTCCTATTATATGAGATAACACTAGTGCTATTTGTCTATCAAAAAATTATGTGCATCATTCTAGGGCTAAGCATATTGAGATGAAGCATCATTTTATACATAGTCATGTTGCTAAAGGCGATATTGTGTTAGAATTTGTCAATACTGTAAATAAGTTAGCAGATATTTCTACAAAACCATTGCTTGAAGAAAGATCTGATTCCTTCATAACAAATTGGTATTTGTACAATTCCTGTCTAAGTGTGCTAAGTGTTTACTATAATTGTCTAAATTTTTAATTTTTTCCACAAATATCTTCGTAATTTTTGCCTAAAAAATCTTTTAGTACTTGATTAGTCTATATATGCTTTCATTGCTGAACTGACGGTGGGCTTGCAGAAGGCAACTTTTCAGTTGCTCTTCACACGTCTCTCTGAGAATCGAGGCGTCCATTCAAACTCCTTTTAACCCCTTCACCCTCGATCATATATTTCATTCTCTCAAAGAAACTCAGTCTCTCTCTTTCTGTATTCTATTTTACTCATGGACAAAATCAAACCCTCTCATTCCTCCTCCATGCCCAAAAGTAGCCATCACTTCAAGAAAAACCATCAAACTAGTGATCCTATTGATGTAGAATCCTCAAAAAGCACAAACCTTCTATAGACCGAGGATGATTCGAGTGATTTTCAAGAAGATATTCTCATCTCCTAAAAGAGGTCTATAAAGTGCCCAATGAAGTCAATCCCCAAACAATCTTCTTAGAAAAGAGGGAAAATTGAAAGTATATAGTTTGGCCATGAAGACAAGATGAATTTCTATGGCCCCGAAGATAAGGCTATGTTTGTTGCTTTCAAAGGAAAGTCTATTGCTTATGGTCCCACTGTAAGGTTGAAATCTATGCAAAATTCTCACGGTGATGTTAGCTCTTTGTTTGAAACTCAGAAACTTATCTCTCTATTTGCTACTGTTGGTGATGTTGTCTATGAAGAGCCTGTACATATGTTTTATGCAAATCTGTTTGTGAATAATAAAGATGATCTAGAATCAATAGTTTTAGGAACTCGTATTATTCTTGACGCTTATCAGTTTGAGAAAATCTTTGCAACAAAGTTTGGTTAATATCGTCTATTTGTGCAATATTCTTGCCCTGATAATTTTGAAGTGTCGTTTGAGTAAGACAAACGTGTGTTTTCTGAACCCCTCCCCTCCCCCCCCCCCCGATTTGGTCCAAAAAGTTTGGAATTTGAACAATGTGTACCAGCCCACGTTATTGCTATCACTGTGCTACCTCATACTGGTTCACTTAACACCCATTTTATTAGAGATGTGTTTGTTTTGTACTATCTGGTAAATGGGAAAGCCATTAATTTATTTTCCAGAGTACGTCAGTACATGCTTGAAAGCATCAGAAATGTTTCATTCTTTGCGAACAGTTATCCCTATGTTTTTCTAATCTATCACATCTTGAAAGTTATGAAAGTGGATCTGTCTCTCTATGCTCCTAAAACTATCTCCAGCACATTTGAGAAAACTTCCTTTGCCATGATAGGATATACCTTGTTTGAGGGAACGTAGCGTAAGAAAGAAAAGGAACCAGAATTCATCCCTCATCAGGGCCCTGGAGAGATTAAATCTGAAGCCAGCAAATCTTCTTCCTCAGATCAAATGCTGCTAATGCAGCAAAACATTGCAGGTATCAAGGAATTGCTAACTGCTATACAGAAACATATGGACAAGATCAGGGCAGTAACCAAAGAAGCTGGAGCAGATGTGGATAGGCTATGCATTACTCCCCAAGCCATAAAGAGGCAAGAAATCAGGGCTATGCGTGATGTAACTGAGAAGCTGACCAAAGTCACCAACGATATTGATGCATCCTATGACAATCTTAAGTGATCAACACCCTAAAGTATTTCCTTGGAAGGAATTAAGTGCCTGGGATGTTTATACAATCTTTTAGTTTGTTTTATGTGGTGGATGTTAACTACTAGTTGTATATATATTTTTCTGCTTTACTAGTACTATTATTAGCTATTTTTATTCTTGATCTTTTTGATTGATATCAAAGGGGGAGAAGAAAAAGAGTACAAAGACAGGGGGAGCAACAACCAAGGAAGACAAGGAAGAGCTCCAAGACAGGGGGAGAAAAAGTACACTCGTAAAAAGGAAGTACCCACTAAATAATTCGAACTCTTTTTAGATTATTTTCATCATCAGAAAGGGGAGATTGTTAAGATTAGAATTTTAATAATGTTCAATAATCTAAATAAACCTTGACTAATGACATCTCATTCTGTGTAGATTTAGAGAGCAATGGCATTGATGTAAGGAAAGAAGATCATACTCAACGGCTATGTACTTTGAACTTTGCATCAAATGGAAAAAAAATCAATCAATCAAAAAACAAAGAAGGAAAATCAATCAATCAGCCTTGCCAAAGATCGTCAAGCGCACAAGAATTGAAGAGAGATAATCCTGACTAGAGACAAAATCAAGAACAACATGCAGAAGCTCTAATCAAGGAGAAATGAAAGAACACCAATTCATCAAGATTGAGGAAGAATCTAGTTAATCTTTCAAGCTAGATTCACGAGGCTACCCTTGGGTCTCACTCTTAGATGTATATGACTCACAAAGAAAGGTCTCCAATAATTACTTCCATACAATCCCAGAAGACAAGGAAACAAAAGACTCATCAAGCTATAAAGGAAGAAGTAGAAAGACATCGAAAGGCACACAACTACATCATCCGTTTCTACACCTTTCTAGTTCCTAGTACAAACACAGTACTTATGCTACGCTTCTGTACTTAATTGTACAGGTTCTGAGGCTGATGCCTCTGGTTATCATACCGGAGCGCGATCGTGAGGGTACTTTCTGGATTAGACTACACGGTGAGCTGCTTTTCTCGGCGTTCCTCAGTAGCACTGTGGAGTTTCTATTATTTTTGGATATTTCTGTCTACCCCTTTCAGACAGTTGTATATTTATGTTGTCTACTTTGTATATTCCACTAGTCGCTTATGGACTTGTGACACTAGGTCTTGGCTCACGTAGTTGGTTTTCTAATATTTTTCTATACTACATATGTTGGCAAACAATCTTTTGAGTTCATTTAATCAAGTTGCATCACTTGACTGTCTTTAAATGATTTCTAAATCAAAATTTCACGAGTACTTAAAGATTTTATATAAGTAGAGTGATCTCGCTAGTAAACTGATGTTGGCTTGCCCGAATCCGGTGTTGGGCGCCATCATGACCTGAGTTGGAATTTGGGTCGTGACACATACCCAAATGCTACGGCCAAACTAGCGCGGCATGAAGACATATGAATACCGCAATAAAAATAGGCCTTTGAATTCTTTGAAAACCGGTTAAAAAAGTCTATGCTCGGCAAAATAATCAAAGGTCTTCGATAATATCAGCCCTCAAAAAACCTTAAGTGGTATTGAATTGTTTAGATACAAATTTGTGCTAAGGCATAAAAAGCGAAGGGGTTTCGATCAATATCGAACCCTCAAAAACCCAATGGGTAAAAAATTCATGCTAAGGCATAACCAAAATTATTATAGAGTCTTTAAGCCGAAAAGGGGAAAAAGTCATTCTTCTAAGGTCGCATCGGCCCGATTTAAAGAGCCTAAGGGCCATTACATGCTGAAGTTCAAGAATATGTTCTCACTCAATTCAAACTTAAGGGTTTCACTACTTCGAGCTCGAGTAAAAACTCACTCGATTACAGTTCGAGAATCCATTCTCACTCAATGCAAACCTAAGGTTTCTATTACTTCAAGCTCAAGTTTTACTCGAACTCGACTATGAAAGCAGTATTAGTGTGTCTTCGGTCAAGATTCCCAAAACAAAGTCTTAAACATATTATAAGGTACGCTAAAATTTTGCAAGGCACAAAGTAGGTTTGAAATTATCACAAGGAAAAAATTGAGAAGAAATTCAAAGGGGAAATATTATTATATACTTGAACAAGAGTATTTACAAAAGACCTACAAGGGTCCTACACAAAAGAAAAGAAAAAGGTACAAGAATCCTAGCTATGCTCGGGGGTGACTCCCTCCTCGCGGGCAGTTTCCTCCTCGGGCCCCTCGCCATTATCGGATACACTCTTGCTACCTTTATCGTCATCATCATCGGAAGAGGCCAGCAACCGGGCATCAACTTCATGCACCTTTTCCTGTGTTATCTCCTCAGAAAGATCAAAGCCTCGAGCGTGGGTCTCTTAGAGGGTCTCTCTCCGGGATTGGTATTTGGCAAGCTCGGCAGTCACTACGCTCGATCGATGGCCTCCCTCAACTGTGCTTGAGCAGCCTTAGCATCAGCCAGATATATGGCCACCGACTTATCAGCCTCGGCCTTTATTTTTTTGGCCCCAACTTTAACCTCAACAAGCTTAGCCTCGAGCTCCTCGACCCTCTGGGCCTGAATCGAGCATTTCTCTCTAGCACTCCGAAGTTGGACTTCGGTCGCTGACAATTGAGCCACTGCAGTCTCTTTCTCGGGTGATTCGAGGGATAACCTCGACCTCGGGTGATTCGAGGGCTTTGCCCAAATCTTTCTTCAATACGTCCTCATTACGAGGCAGGGTCTTGGCAACAACCGTCGGCTTAGAAGAATTACCGGTCCCGCGGTCTTTCTTACTCGAATCACCAGCGCCGAGTCACCACCTTCGTCTTCCTATTCTTTTTCTTCTCTCAGATTTTGGACTGACTCTATAGTCAGAGGGATAACATTCCCCCTGCGTCTTCGAGCTGGAGCCTTTTTGGGTTTAGGGTCCTCGGTTGTCGAGACCCTCTTCTTCTTATTATCTTTCCCCGGCTTCGGATCCGGACTCATAACTTCTTCCCCACCGCTCGGAGGCCTCAAGACTGCATCCTTATTCAGTCCTACACAAGAAAGGACTATGTAAGTAAAATAGGTGTAGCCAATGCCTCAGAAACAAGAAAAGAGGAACTTACCATGGTTCTTTGCTTCCCATTTGCCTCTTGCCAAGTCGCGTCAACAGCGCGCAGCATAGGAGGAAGTCGAAGCCAACTTCCGAACCCAGTCCTCGAGGTCAGGAACTACTTGAGGCATCCAACCAACTGCTACACGACAAAGGAAGATGTTAAATAAAGCAAAAAATGGAAACATGGAAATTGACGAGTAAAGTGTTACTTACGATTCGGGTTCCGTTTCTCGGGAAATGGAATTTTCTCCTTCGGGATAAGGTCACAAGTCCTTACTCGAACAAACCGACCCATCCACCTCCGGTCATTGTCCTCATCGATACTCGAGAACAACTCCTTGGTCGCCTGATGTTGCAGTTTGATCAACCATTGAAAGATTCGAGGGCTGTACAACCTGATGAGGTGGTCGAGGGTGAGCAGCAGCCCCTGGACTTTGCTGGTAAAGAACCGGAGCATGATCATGATGCGCCATAAATAAGGGTGAATTTAGACAAAGGTCACTTGGTATTTCTTGCAGAAATCTATGATAACTGGATCGAGGGGCCCAACGTGAAAGGATAAGTGTAAACGCTTAGTTACCCTTCCACGTCGGCAGTAATGCTTTCTTCAGGAGCAGGGATGTCTAGAACTTAGTCTCCCCCCCCCCCCCCCCCCCAGTTATAATCCTTTTTGATATCCTTGAGATATCCCACCATTATCGAGTAGATATGCCTCGATACATGCTCGCATCGGTCAGGGACCGATGGAGGATTCTCGACTTTGAAGTCAGACTTATGAACACACGAGTCGGGAACATTTTCCCCAGGGAGCGGTTCCGCCGGCATTTTATCACCGGACGGCCGTGAAGAGAAGAGGAAGCTTTTCCTTTTGTGGAACGGTTCTATAGGTTTTCTCCATTATACGGGTTGAAGAAGGAGGAAGGTAGAAAGTTTAGTGGTTCGAGACTAGTGGAAATGACCTAAGGATTGTTGAAAGAGAAAAGCTTGAGAGAGATGAAAGATTAAAAGAGCAGATAAAGATGGAAGTAAAATGTGATTCAACGAGAATATACCCTATTTATGGATTTACGGTGACGGTTCGACGGCACTAGTGACCGATAGCTCGCTGACGCTCATTAATAATTTTGGGAACTAAACCGACGGGTCATTTCGTCCACTTCCACCGCTTATGTCAGGAGGACGGAGTCATTATCTATCGAGGTCAGGGAAAAATCAAAGGCTCAGTTCGTTTCTTATCATCATATTCTAAGAAATGAGGGGACTATCTGTATACGGTAGAAATTGGGGCTACCCGATTTCATTATTTGATCGATACTGGGATGTTGCATCGAAGAGCTGAGACATTGAGTCCGAAATCGAAGCCTCTTTCTAGATCGAAGTCAGTATTAATCGAGGCCAGAAGATATAGACTTCGAGTAATATCGGGATAGCTTAGTAACGGAAAAAAGCAAGATATTCATTATTGGTCGAGGATCATAGCGTGAATCTCAGAACGGATCAATTCTATAGCGGTTAATCAGCTGTTTAAACAATTTCCTTCTATAATTAGAAGTATACCTTAATTAGAATTTCTCTACTATATAAAGAGGGATTCTATTCATCTGTAACGACCATTGTTCACTAAAAAAGGCTATACAATCGTTTTCTTTCTTGCTTATTGTTCCGCTTACAGTTCATCAAAATTGTTCATCCTTTATTGCTCTTACACTACCACCTCGAGATTACTTCAATTTGAGGTCGAGATTCAGCTTATACGCTAGTTTGGTTTTTTTTATAATTCAATTTAGTCATTTGCTTTCTCATTTATCAATTGGTATTGGGTGAAATCACATATCCTTAAAATCACAATATAAGTTTAATTGTTATCCAGATTTTAGGGTAAACAATTTTAGTCGTTTACTTTCTCATTTATCAATTAGTATTGAGTGAATTCACATATCTTTAAAACCACAATATAGATTTAATTATTATCCATATTTTAGGATAAACAAACCCATATTATTCAAATTTTAGATCCACTCTGGTACTGACACCGTACAATGTGGATAAAAAACGACAGTATAACTTCACTTTCTTACAAAGAGATACGCGTTACTTATAAATACTTAATTGAAAAGAAAAAATTCTGTAAGGTGAGCATTTCGCATGGGACCATAGCTTTTGCATTTACCACACTAAACTAGAACACTGTTAATTAATACATTACGGAACCCTTTATTTCACATTTAGTTGCTTAAAATAACCTATACTAATACTATTTTCTGCTTTCAACTTTGTTTAAACTATTTTCTTATTAGTCTACTTTTAAAAAATGACACATTTTAATATTTCTTTCAGAGAGAAGCTCTTATAGCCACACAAATTGCTATAATATGTTTAAAACCACAAATTTTAAAAATATTATAACTATACAAATATTATAACATATTTAAGACCACAAGTTTCAAAAAAAAAATTCTTTCTTAAATATTAGGTTAAGCCAAAATATGACAAATAAAATGAAACGAAGGGAGCAATATATATTGGGAGAGAACCATGATATAATATATACACTGGTTCCTGATTGCTTGATGTATCTTTTGCTCACCATGGTGCTTGGAATAGAATCGTTAACAATAAAGATCAAGAATATCATGGTAGAGTGGTCCTTTATTTTTTTCTAGTCTTAACGGGATCCTCATTGTTTTCTTCTTTAGGGTCTATTCCAAAATGGTTAGCCTGTCCATTTTTCATACTTGTTCAATTACTTTCATTTGAAGCAATTGTCTATCAGCATTGTTTTGTTTGCTATAGCGGAACACAGAATTCTAATTACTAGTGCATGAATACAAAAACATCGACTTGCAGAAATAATGAGAAACTTAGATTCACTATTCCATTCTACAAAACAAGAAAGGTCTATACGTATATACATATGTGGTAGCTATGGATCGAGTTCCACCGACAAGTGACATGCCTTCTTATAAACCAGCTTGTATGTAGAGGCCCCAATTGGAATTTTTTTGCGGTCCAATACGTCCATAGAGCATCATCAAACTTTGCAGCCAAGTCCGTTCTATTCACACTAAATGTCTTCTTGAGAATCTGCTTTATCTCTCTATTTGAAACCTCAACTTGACCACTAGTTTGAGGATGATAGGTGGTTGCAATCTTGTGTTTCACCCTATATTTTGCTAAGAGATTATCCAATAGCATGTTACAAAAATGTGTGTCTCCATCACTTATCAACATATGCGGTATAACCACCCGACCGGTCGTTTTATATATTTGAGCCTTGTTTCACTATTTGAAGCTCCCCGTATATGTATTTATGGTTGTGCGACTTGCAGGGATAATTTGTTGGGTTTTAGAAGGTTTTGGATTGATTTGGAATGCTTGGTTCTTAGTTTGGAAGCTTAGGTTAGAAGCGCTAACTGAGGTTTGACTTTTGTGAAATGACCCTGGAATGGTATTTTAATGGTCACAATAAATTCGTATGGTGATTTCAGACTTAGGCGTGTACTCGAGATTGAATTCAGAGGTTCCTAGGTTAAAGACTGAAATACAATAAATAAATCCATAAATAATGTTGTCCATAATAATCCCAGAAATCTGGAGTCAAAAGTACATAATCGACTAAAATGCTACAAATATAGTCAGAAATGATACACAATTATCCGAAACAAGCTACACAGTAAAATGAAGTAGAAAGGGAACTTCAGGGACTGCGGACGCTGTGAAGCTTTACCTCAAGTCTCCATGATAGATCTGGCCTGAGCAATCTCCTCTATGCGCTATTAGGACAAACACTGGGATCTTCACAAAAATATCAGAAGTGTAGTATAAGTATAATCGACCCCATGTACTCCATAAGTACCGAGCCTAACCTTGACAAAGTAACAACGAGGCTATGACATGACACTCACTATAAACCTGTATGAATAATAAATAGAAGACAACAAGATTATAGAGAAAACAGATAAACTCATAACAACGAGACCAGAATGTCAACTAATAGAGCCAAAATAACATCATCTCCTCATCATATCTCAATATAAAAAATAGAAGACCATAGCCACAAATTGTTACAACTCATCATTTCCCATTGTGGCGTGCCACCCGATCCCAAATCTAAATCAATATCTGTTGCGGAGCAACCCGATCCCAATATAATTTCATTATCTGTTACAGCGCACAACCCATTCCCAATATCAATTCATTTCCATTCTGTTGAACCCGATCCCAATATCATTCCATTACCAATAACAACCCAATGCAACAAGTTCCGCAATTCCAACATAAAAAGGAGCTAAAGCGTACAAATCACCAAGGAAGTAAGAGAACAAATATGGTAAAAGCCAACAACTCAAACTCATAAAGTATCCTAGCATCGTAAGCCAGCACGAATCTCGACAAGTAATTAACGCAAGAATAGCCAAGGGCTCACACAAACAAGTATAACATAATAATGTGCAACATGTAGGGTAAAGGCAACAAATGCAAGTAAGGCATGATACAGTAAAGTCGTTCATTTAATAGAGGTAAGAAGATATAGCAAGTAAGGAAAACAATAATCAAGAAATGAATAAATGGGAATGTTTAACAAAAAAAAGATAGGTAACAAGTAAAGGAAACAATAACAAGTAATGGCATGTAGCAATCAAAGTATGTAACTAGATATAACAAGGAATAAAGGATAACATAATGATAAATAGCCCACCCCGCATTCTTGAACCCTTGATAGCGCATATACACTCGTCACCTTGTATATATGTTGTCCCCACACATAATTCACGTAGAAAATACACCAAACAAGTCCTAGTTCCCTCAAGTGAAAGTTAACCACGACACTTACCTCTTTTCGAAATCTAATCAATAATCAACCACGACTTTTCCTTTAGAAAAAGCCTCCAAACCAACCGAATCTACCCAAATATCATTCAAACAATCCAAAACAAGATTTAGAATCTACCCACAAATGAAAAAGTTTCAAAATTTAACGAAATTGAAACAATCAGCAAAAGTCAATCTTAGGCGCACATGGTCAAAATGCGATATTCGGACCAAATCCCATTTACTCATTCACTCCCGAGGCCGGTTATGTAATTTAATTTGAAATTCAACTTCAATTAGAAGTCTAAATCTTAATTTTATAAAATTCCTAAATTCTACCCAAAACCCATAATTTCTACCTTGCAATTCGTAGATTTGATGAAGAAATTCATAAAAAAGTAATGGGAATCGGTGAAAAACAAATTACAGTTGCTTACCAATAAATTTGAGAAGAAAAAACTCTGAAGAAATTGCCACAGTGGAGTATAGGGTTGAAAAATAGTGTAAAATGAGCTAAGTCTCGAAATTTTCCACTTTTACCCAGCTACAGATATCACAATTGCGAACTTTTGTTCGTAGTTGCAATTCTCGCAAATGCGAACGATGCCCCAGTTCCTCATAATATGCTAAATGCAACAAACTTCTCGCATTTACAGCAGCTCCCTCCATTGCAAATGCGGTCCTATATTCGCATTTACGAACCTCACCAACCTAGCACCATGTCTCAAAGTGATACATTGGTTGCAAAAGTGAAACCCAGCCATTCGCAACTGCGACCATTTCTTCGCATTTGCGAAGCATGCCTGCCCAACCTATATTTCGCATTTTAGAGCCTTACATTGCAAGTACAAGGCTCGAAATTGCAGTAGGGACTTTGCAATTGCGAGACCTGCAATATCAAACCAGCAACTACTAGGCTTCAGTAGTTCCAAAATAAACCAAAACTCATCCAAAACTCACCGAGCCCCTCGACTCTAATCTGAACATGCACACAAGTTTATTAACATCATATGAATTTGCCTGTTAACTCATATCATCAAAATAACATCAAATATCAAGAATCGACCATCAAAACTCAAAATTTACAACTTGAAACTCAATTTTTGCAAATTTCCACATAATGCACCAAAACATCATCGGGTCACACAGGACCCCAACCAATACGTGATGCATCACAATACACAGTGTATGATCTTAAACTTATAGGCAACACCAACACTGAAATTGTAGTCAAGGCTATCTTGATCCTTTGAAAGCTCACCTCACACTTATCGGACCATCTAAAAAGAGCACCCTTCTGGTTAAACTTGGTCAATGGGGATGAGATAGATAAAAACTCCTCCATGAACCGGTAATAATAATCTGCCAAACCCAAGAAACTTCAAATCTCTGTAACTGAAGTAGGTCTAGGACAGTTCTAAACTACCTCAATATTCTTAGGATCCACCTTGATTCCCTCAGAAGATACAATATTCCCCAAAAAGGTAACTGAGTCTAACTAGAACTCACATTTCAAAAACTCCGCATGTAGTTGATGATCTCTCAAAGTTTGAAGCATGATCTGTATATGCTACTCATGCTCCTCTCGAGTGTAGGAGTAGATCAAAATACAATCAATGAATACAATCATGAAGGAATATAGATAATACTTGAACGCTCGGTTCATCAAATCCATGAAGGTTGCTGAGGTATTAGTCAAGACAAATGACATTACCAAGAACTCGTAATGGCCATAATGAGTCTGAAATACTATCTTAGGGACATCTGATGCCCTAATATTCAACTTATGGTAGCCCGACCTCAAATCAATCTTTCAAAATAACTTTTCACTCCTAACCTGGTCAAATAAGTCATCAATCCTTGGTGACAAATACTTGTTATTGATAGTGACCTTGTTTAATTGCCGATAATCCATGCACATCCTCATCGATTCATCATGTAACAACACGATCGGTCATTTTGAATTCTAGCATGTCGTTCGGAGATTTGAAACAATAGGAAGCTTCACTATGTGTATTATGACCTGCACGTGTAGTTGGTTTAGATTTTTGAGAAGTTTGGAGTTGATTTTGAAGAATGATTATCTATTCGAAAGCTTTAAGTTGGAAGAGTTGACCAAGGTTTTACTTTTGATTAAATAATTTCGAAATCAATTTCTGAAGGTTACTATAGGTTCACAAGGTGATTTAATACTTGGGCGTATGTTCGGTTGAGTATCGGGTGGTCCTTGAGCATTTCTCCCTTGGAAGTTTGAATTTTGAAGGTTTTGAAATTTACTAAGTTGGACTTGGAGTGTGATTTGGTGTTATCGCACTCCAGGCATTGTTTGAAAACCTTGTATAGGTTCATTTAGTTTATTGAAACTTGTGTGCGAAGTTTGGTTGTGATCTAGAATGTCTAGCTGTGATTGGGGCGCCTCAGCGAAGTTTGAAGGTTTGAAAGTTAAAAAAAGGATTTTTATCGTCGATTTTGTATGTCCTTTGTGGCATTTTGAGCCTTTGGATAAGTTTTGATAAGGTATTGGTACTGGTTGTTATGACTAGATGGGATCCGGGGAGCCTCGGGTGTGTTTCGGGGTGGTTTCAGACCATTTCCCCTTATTTTGCAACTGTTAGTTTCTAGTGTTCTTGGTATGCATCGCGATCTCGAAGAGTGACCTGGAGCTAGGAAGGAACTGTTCATCACGACCTCAGTGGGGAGTTCGCAACCGTGAAAGGATATTTACTGGAGTTGGAGGGTTGGCCTTCGCGTTCGCAAAGTTGGGTTTGCGTTCAGGAAGGCTTGGCAGGCTTTGGAACGCGATCGCGTGAGGACCTCGCGTTCGTGAAGAAGGAATCCTTGGAGAAGCTGGTTTGTCCTTCGCGATCACGAGGGTGATCCTACGGTCGCAAAGAGGAATTTTTGGGCACTGCAATTTTGCCTTCGCGATTACGTGGGTGCTTTCGTGACCGCGAAGAGGAAAGGCTTGGGCAGAATCTATTACTTTGAGGGTTAGACCCATTTCCCTCATTTTTCACTTGGGTTTGGCTATTTTTGAAGCTCTTTAAGGGGAGATTCTATTACAAAGTAAGTGATCCCCACTTATTATGAGTTAAATACATGAATTATATATGGATTTGAACATGAAAATTGGTAGAAATTGTGAGATTTTTGAAAAAAACCTAGAAATTGTATTTTTAGATTTTGACCATGAAATTGGGCATAGAATTAGGAATAAAATACATATTTGAGTTCGTGGTGTTATGTGTAGCATTTATCTTCAAGAATTTTGGGAATCCGGGCGCGTGGGCCTAGGGTTTACTTTGTTGACTTTTCGTGTAGAGTTGGGAATTATTTCTAATTGATTAAATTATGAGTCATTGAGTATATTTTAATTGGTTTGCACGTTCTTTGACTAGTTTCATATCGTTTGGCATTTGTTTGAGGTGTTAGAGAAGCGTTGGAGCCCGTTATCAGATTTTGGACCAAGGAAAGTCTCTTGTCTAACCTTGTGAGGGGAAATTTACCTCGTAGGTGTTATATTTGTTACGTGATATGTGTTATGGGAGTTACACATGTATGAGGTGACGAGTGTCCGTGCGTATGTTAGGTTTTTGATTGTAACCAGGTAGATGTAGACGCATACCATGCTTTAGTTGTACTTCATGCCTGTTTAAATGTCTTATTTATTATTTTACTGTGAGACTAGGCTTGCATAAAGTGTTGGACTTGCCGTTTTAGATACTTGATGAGCTACTTGAATAGTCGTGAAAATCATACTTCCTTTGCAGATTTCTCCCGCGTTGTGTGTATTTATTAGAAAGTTTTCTTAAATTTTATATCTCACATATATATTCATGAGTGGGGTCAAGGACCCACTAAAGTTTCATATTCCAATGGCATCGGGCTGAACCCCTTAGTAGTATTCTTATGGGATCGGGTCGTTCGCCTCGGTAGTATGATGTAACATTTTCTTATGGAATCGGGTCGTTCAGGTCAACAATATCAGTGTACACTATTCTTATGGGATCGGGTCGTGCACCACGACAGAGTATTATACCTTCACTCTTATGGGATCGGGTCGTTCGCGTCGGTAGAATATTGTAACACACTTTTATGGGATTGGGTTGTTCACCTTGGAAGGATATTCTAACACACTCTTATGGGAATGCATTGTTCACCTCGAAATTTCTATGAGACAATCTTATGGGTTCGGGCCATTTGCCTCGGTAGTTCTATGAAACTCTTTTATCGGATTGGGTTGTTTGCCTCAGTTTTATCGGGTTTACTATTTGATAAAGAGTCAATACATCCATTAATCCAATTGACTTGAGACGTGATGTTTTATTGGCTATTGACCGTACGTATATTTCATTCTAGGTAGTATGTGGTATTCGAGGTTTTGTATTTACTCTTCTATGGAGGATCGTTATACGTACCTATATTTGTATTCTTTTTTTACTTGACATGCTTCATACATGTCTACTTTTATTATATTTAATTTATTGGACCACTAGTAAGTGTCGATGTTTACCTCTCGTCACTACTTATTCGGGGTTAGGCTAGATACTTACTAGGTACGCGTTGATTTACGTACTCATATACACTTGTGCAATGATTGTGCAGGTGCTTAGACAGGTACATTTGGCGGTCATTTGGGCGCATAGGCGCAACTGCTGAGAAGACTTTGTGGTGAGCTAAATTTCAATGTTATGATCCGCAGCACACAGACTCCCCGTCCTTGTCCTTTACTATATTATGTCTATTTTCTATATCAGGCATATGTTGTAGTTGTGTTGTATATGTTCTAGTAGATGCTCGTGCACTTGTGACACCGGATTTTGGGAACTTAAATTTCTGCTTCTGGTTGTATTTTATTGAGATTTTTCTAACTTACATTTGGACACATTCGAACATTTAAAATAATAATATCAGTATTTTCTATGAAAATGAATGATTTCCGCTCTTTATTTCTTAAATTGTTTCAACATGTATTTTGGATTATCTATTGACGTATTGACTTACCAGTTGGCTTGCCTAACGGCAACGTTTGGGTCCATCATGACCTATAGTGGGATTTGGGTCGTGACACATCCTTTTTCTTTACAAACAATAATGGTGCACCCCAGGGCGAGACAATAGGTCTAATTAATCCCTTGTCAAGTAAATCTTGCAATTTCTTCTTCAAATCTTTCAACTCAACTGGAACCATACCGATATGGTGGAATAGAGATAGAATGAGTGTCTGGAACCACGTCGATGCAAAAGTTGATAACTCTATCGGATGGCATACCTGGAATGCTTGTAGGTAACACTTCGAGAAACTCTCTCATCACGGTAACCGAATCCATGTTAGGAACCTCCGCACTATAATCATGGATATAAGAGAAATACGCAAAACACCCCTTCTCAGTCATACGTAGAGCCATCAAATATAAGACTACCCTGCTAGTTAAGTGCCCAAGAGTCCCTCTCCACTCCACCCTAGTCAACCCCGACATGCTAACGTCACAGTCTTGGCGTGAAAATCCAAGATAAGGCCTCTTCTCAGATGTCCCGTCTCTACCCTAGCCACGAATCCTCTCGATCCTCCTAGCTATCTTCACGACCCAAGTAAACGAAATATCATCCTCGATCTCTCTGGATATATGTAGCCTTATACCATATGTAAGGACTTCTATATACCTCCCCACTCTGTCCCTCTTAATATGGATCAAGATAGTTGCATTGCGTGATAAATCCATGAATCTGGTATCAATCTAAGTGACGATCATGCTGCGCTGATGAAGGTGCTCAAAGTGACGTCGTAGGCCTCTCCCTGTGTTGTAGCAACAATAGGCTGAGCTTCCCCAACTGGTAGACCTACTGGGGTTTGATACCCATGAGCCATATACTCTGGAGTGTGAGTAGTGGGAGTTTGAGCTCCTCCTGGAGCCTGAGAGAAGGATGGAGCCATAGGGAAAAAATTGGCCTGGGCCATTCTATCCTTAAGGATAACCAGACTGACTAGGACATCCTGAAGCATTAGGGTGGAGATAAACCCATCGAGGACCTGAGTTGGTCCACTAGCGCGGTCAGATCTGGGATCTCCTCAATCTGCTCGATTTGAAGCTCGACAACAAGTGTTGTTACACGTGCTCTAGGATGACATCTGCCTCTGCCTCTGGCCGGCCCCTCCCCTGCTAGTGTCTGCAACCTGGGGCTCCGAATCCTGGTTAATAGAAAATTGATTTAAACTCAATGATAGAATAAAGTTGCATGATAGAGAAGGAAAGAAAGTTAAATTTCCTAAATCCTTATAGAATCTAGAAGATAAGTACAGATGTCTCCGCAGTGATCCTCAAGACTCTTCTAAGCTTGCACATGAGTCATGAGACCTAGGAAACCTAGAGCCCTGATACCAACTTGTCACGACCCGAAATCCCAACCACGGGGCTGTGATTGCACCTAACATCCGCTTGCTAGGCAAGCCACCATTTGCTAAAGAATTAACTAGTTTAATATTTTAAAGGTAGAATATTGGTAATTAATTACTGAAATACTCTAAAATACATGAAATAAATCTATAGGTAATGTTGTCCATGCTAATCCTATAAATTCAGAGTCACAAGTACATGAGCGACTAGAATGCTACAAATATAGTCTGAAATGAAATCCAGCTATCTGGAAGAAGGTAAACATTAAAACAAGGTAGGAAGGGGACTTCAGAGACTGTGTATGATGTGCAACTCTACCTCAAGTCTCCTGAATAGATCTGGCCCAAGAAATCTCCTTTATGCACTGCTAGAACCAACATTTGGATCGGCACAAGAAGTGCAGAAGTGTAGTATGATTACAACCGACCCCATCAACTCTGTATGTGGAGATCCTAACCTCGGCGAAGTAGTGACGAGGCAATGGCATGACACTCACTGTAAACCTGTGAGAATAATCAATAGATGACAACATGAATATAGAGAAAGAAGATAAACTCGTAACAACGGGACCAGAAGGTCAACTAACAAAGGGCTGCAGTATAACATCATCTCAAAGCATCATATCTTAATTCAAAAAATAGAATCTCACATCCACAAAAAGTTACAACAAATCATTTTTACGACATGCAACCTAATCCCAAATCAAATCAACATCTATTGCGGCGAGCAACCTGATCCCGATCATTTCAATATCTGTTGCACCGTACAATCTATTCCCAATATCAATTCATTTCCATTGTGTTGTGCCATGCCACCCGTTCCAAATATCATTCCATTACCAATAAATACCCAATGCAATAAGTTCCCCTCCTTTTGATGGTGAATGTTGGAAATCCTCTTCTCGTATCACCTTTGATGGACATTAAAAAGAATCTACTAGGTTGTATTACATGTCCCAAAAAAGCTAGCAAAAGGGAGACTAGATTGAATCTTCCACTTTTTTATATCAGTGAGCTACACCCCTAAAATGCTCGGATTTCAAACAGAAAAAGGAACTAAAGCATACAAATCACTAAGGAACTACGAGAACAAACATAGTACAACAAACAACTCAAACTCAAAAAGTATCCTCACATCGTAAGCCAACACGAACCTTGATACGCCATTAACGCAATAATATACAAGGGCTCACAGAATCATGTATAGCATAATAATTTGCAACATATAGGGTAAAAGAAATAAAGGCAAGTAAGCCATGAAACAATAAAGTTGTTCATTTAATATAGGTGAGAGCACATAGCAAGTAAGGCAAATATTAACCAATGAATGAATAAATGGAAACATGTAACAAATAAATGATAGGAAACAAGTAAAGGGAACAATAACTAGTAATGGCATGTAACAATCAAAGCACGTAAATTGATATATCATGGAATAAAAGATTACATAACAATAAATAGCCCATCCTGCATGCTTGAACCCATGACAACGCATATACACTTGTCGTCTTGCATATACGTCATCCCCACACATAATTCACATAGAAAATAGACCAAACAAGTACTAGTTTCCTCAAGTCAAAGTTAACCACAACACTTACTCCTTTTCGGAATCAAATCAACAATCAACCACGACATTTCCTTTAGTACAAGCATCCAAACCAACTAAATCTAGCCAAATTTCATTCAAACAATCCAAAACAAGCTTCATAAACTACTCCCAGATGAAAAAGCTTCAATCATTAATCAAATTGAAAAAGTCAACCTTAGGCATACATGGTCGAAATCCGAGATTTGGACAAAATCACATTTACCCATTCACCCCCGAGTCCGGATATTTGATTTGTTTCAAAATACAACCTCAATTCAAGGTCTAAAACTCAATTTTATAAAGTTCCTAAACTCTACCCAAATCCCTAATTTCTACCTTTAAATTGATATATTTGATTAAGAAATTCATAAAAAATAAATAGGAATTGGTGGGGGAAAAATTAGAGTTTCTTGCTAAAGAATTTAGGAACTTAAAACTCTTAGAAAATCGCCTCAATAGAGTCTAGGTTTGAAAAATGAGTTGTGTGTCAAAATTCCCCACATTTACCCAGTTGCAGCTATTGCAATTGCAAACTCGTGTTCCCAATTATGATGCCCGCATATGCGAACAACTGTCTAAAAATGCAAATAGTTCCCCACTTCCTCAGAAGTCGCAAATGCATCAAAACCCTCACATTTGCGACAAATGATTTCATTGAAAATGCGATCCTAGATTCACATTTGTGAACTTGACCAACCCAGCACCCTGTCGCAAAAGTGACACTTTCATAGCAAAATGGTCTAACGACCAAACATGTCGTTTTGAGCATTTGCATTTTTTTCAGCTGTTTGAATTCTTGTATGTCCTCATTTTATTTATTATGACTTCTGTGAATCGTCGGTTTTGGTTTTCAAGTGATCCGAGATTGATTTGAAAGTATGATTCTTAACTAGGAAGCTTTAAACTGGAAGAGATAACCAAATTTCATTTTTGTGTATTTGACCCCTTATCAGAGTTTTGATGTCTACTTCAGGTTGGAATGGTAATTTTGGAATTGGGAGTATGTCCGGATATGCATTTGGATGTTTCTAGAAGGTTTCGACACTATTTGGCAAAAGTTAGAAATTTGAAGGTTTGGAATGTTCATAAATAAGACCGAGAGTTGACAATAATAATATCGGGCTCAGATTGTGGTTTTGGGATTAATAATAGCTTCATCATGTCATTTAGGACTTATGTGCAAAATTTGAAGTCATTCGGAGTTGATTTGATATGGTTCAACACGAGTTTTGGATGTTGAAAATTCAAAAGTTCATTAAGTTTGATTTAAGGTGCGATTCGTGGTTTTTATATTGTTATGTGTGATTTGATGCTTCAAATAAGTCCACGTTATGTTTTAGGACTTGTTGACATGCTCGGACAGGGTCCCGAGGGGCCCGAGTGTTTTTCGGATTGATTTAGTCCATTTCGGATTAGATTGGAATTGTTGAGATTTTTGGTTACCTAGTGAGACTACACCTGTGGAATATTGGGCGAAGGTGCAGAGCCACATATGCGACAGTCATAGCTCTGAAGCACAAATAGAGCTAGGATCAGGAGTCCACATAAGCAGAAACTGTGATGGCAGAAGTGAGGAAGTGCGCAGAAGCGTGGTTTGGTTTCGCACTTGCGTTTGCACGAAGGGGGGCTTATTACGAAGGTGCGGAAGGTCAGACTTTTAGTGGTTTCCGCAGAAGCAGACTAATGTTTTCAAAAGAAATGTCGCAGAAGCGTCCTATTTTTCGAAAATGCGATAAGAGCTGGGCAGAAGTTATAAATCTATATTTTTGCTCATTTTTTCATAGTTTGAGTTAAGAAGCTCGGATTTGGCCGCTTTTGGAAGCGATTTTCACATGTATTAGGTCAATTGATTTCTTCTCGATTTTGACTATATTCCATGATTCCATTTCCATTTTTGGCAATTGATTGATGGTTTCGAAAGAAAAATTGGGAGTTTCTGTCTAAACTTTCCTAAATTGAATATTTTAGTTTTGAACATCGATTCATAGTCGGGAATGAATGAATTTAGTATGGTTATAATCATAATTGAATGGGTTGGCGAATTTTGTGAGTTTTTTCGGGTTTTGAGGTGCAGTCCCGGGTTTGACTTTCTTGTTGACTTTCAGTATTTGAGTAAAGATTCGACATTTATCATTTGGAATTATTTTCTTAGGCATTATTTGATGTTTTTGAGTTGTTTTTGCTAGTTTCGAGTCGTTCGAATTTGATATGCGCGGTATGGCATGTCTAGAGTATTATTTGGCTTGCTCGATATTGGGTTTGGCTTGTTCGAGGTAAGTAACACATATAATCTTGTATTTGTGGGTATTTAACCCTGGGAACTATGTTATAAGAGATGTATAGGGGTGACACACATGTTAGCTGACGAGCGTGTGGGCGTGCACCGGGGTGTTCATGATTCAAGTTGATTATTAGACTAAGACTGGACTTGCTTTGCTGCTATATCTTATTCTATCCGTGTAATTCCTACTTGTTAGAATAATAGAGTTGTGATTCATGTTAGAACCATGTTTAGGATATGTGTTTATTTGGTCAAGACTTAATGGCACTGCTTTTGTTGTTTTAGTTATCTACTCTATATGTAATTACATACTTGTTTACCCTAAGAACGGATAACATTTGAATTTATATGTGGTTTAAAGGACACGTTATTTCACTTGGCACAAACTGAGAAAATATGCAAATTGATATTGAAATTGACTGTAAAGAAAAATAAAATAAAATCAAATGAGATGTGCAGCTTTATCCCTCGAGATAAGATACCCCCGAAACAAATAACTGAGCAAAATGAGATATGAACAAAGTAACAGAGTATTGAGAGCTTAGAAAAATGAGTAGTATATTGCTTTGTATTGCGTGAATATCATGCCTTTACAATTGATTAGACTCCCTTTATATAGTAAGGGAGTCCTACTTATGGTAGAATTCAAAATACAGTAAGAAATCCCCTGATTGACTAATTAATCGGCCTCATCTGATATGTGCCGAGATTTTCCGCCGTAATCCTTGCTCGATTACGGATATTTCAGCTTACCACTGTTTGACTAGGTAAACTTTCATCGGCCTTGCTCGATCTCTGTTCTTCTTGGTCTCGATCTTGGCTGGTCTCGACCGTGGTCGGTCTCTGAATTACGAGCTCAGGAATCTAACTCCGCACTGAGTCTCAATATAACACGAGGCCAAACCATGGCCTATGTGATTCAACCTCGATTAGTCATAAGAAGGGCAGGCCCATTCTGACCATATACAGATAGTCCCCTCGTTTCTCATAAAGAAGGTGATGAGAAACGACATGAATTCCAGAACTTCGTCTCGATAAATAATAACGTCAATGACGAACCTAATCATGACATAAGCAAAAAAAATGTCACGTAGTTCCACTTACTAAGGCATTAATTGTCTGTCGGGTGTTGGTCGGCCACTACCAGTTCTGAACCATCGACCTATAAGAAGATCAATACTCTCTCATTCAAACTTTTACAATCAACGTTTTTTTGCTCTTGCTTTCATAGAATCCCCTTACTTCATAATTTCCATACCCAAATTTCTTGAACCCTAATCAACAACATATCATCCTTACCCTTTTCCTTACTGTTCATAAATGGATAAACATCCAAAATAGTGCCGCAAAAAAAGGTTGCTTCTTCATCGCGGCCCACCGTTGATGAGGGTGCGGCGGAGCCCCACCCTAAGGAATTCATTCCGACAGGGTGCCCAACTATCACTGACTTTAAAATAGAGAAGACCCCCTATGTGCAGGGCCGATGAGAGCCTATGTTGAGGTATATATGCACCATTATCAAGGACATCCTCAAAAAGGTCAAGGAAGAGTGCAACTGGGTGAACAAAGATGTGGTCATTCCTTCTCCTGAGGAATCGATCACCACCTACGTGCAGGGGTATGTAAGTGTTTACACTTTCCCCTTTACGTTTAGTCCCTTAGAACCCATAATCGTCGCCTTCTAAAAAAGATACAATGTCACCCTAGGCCAAATCCACCCTTCGTTCTGGACTATAGTCGGTTTCCTCCATTTCTTCACGAGCAAGATCGAGGGATGTCCTTTCACCCTCAATCACCTCATGCGCCTTTACAGTCCCCGGCTCTATCGAGGGGGACTGATCAAGCTTGCCCGTCGAGCCAGTACAGCCCAATCCTCCAGCATACATAAGTCTCGGGATCGAGGTTGGATGGGTAGGTTTGTCCCGAGTAAGGACATTGGACCTGATCTCCACTGTAGACATGTTGTTCCCTAAAAAGTGGAACATGCAACATAAATAATTTTACCTCAAACGTCTGATTTTCCATTTCATTACCTCTCATCTTTCCTTATCTTTTCTTTGATGTTGCAGTTGTGGCCTAGATGCCGGTCCCGATTCCAGAATTGAAGCAATGGGTCGAAGTCCTGGTATCTCATAGACTCTACTCTGAACGTGCCTGGATGGAGTTATGAAAGGTTCGATGGGAGGCCCGTAACCATGGTAAATTTCTACCTCGAATTTTTTATTCTTATGGCCTATTCTTGAACAAACTTATATCTTTTTCTTTTGCAGGCCTCGGGAAGGATGTTGAAATGAGACCTCCTTACGATAGCCGAAAAATAAAAAGAGAAAAAGGGCTCCGAGTTTCCTGAGCTCGAAAAAGAAAAAACCCGCGAGGAAGCCTCGTAAGCCCAAGGTGGATGCTGGTGTTATATCCTCGGACTAAATATGCCGATTAAGGGATGAGTCCGAAGAGAATAAAGAAGAATAAGACAACTCCAAGCTGGTGGCCCGTGTGTGGGCTACTACATCGGTATAAAAGCCCTCCGAATCAGAGGCAGTTAATGAGGGAGCTTCGGCCGAGTCCCTGAATCAAAAGAGCAGAGACCAACCCGTCCCCAGCTAATTCGGTGGAGAGAGAGACTGGAGGCAAGGCTTCCCGATCAATGGAAGAGGTCCCTAGGGACGAGCTCGGGGTGGTTGATATTTCGGAAACCCCCCAGATTTCGACTACCATGATCCAAGAGGCCAACATGCTGGATAGTCACCGGATCGATATCCATAGTTTCTTCGATGGGATCGAAGCTTCTTATTTTGAGGATGTCACCGGATTCCGTGATTTTCCGGTCCGAAAGAAAATACCGTCATCAGGAGCTACTGGATCTTCATTGAGCTCGAGACTAATGGACCAATTTTTGACTCCGAGCGCTAACCCAAGCTGCAAATGGAACCTAGTGCTTACTGTCCCGGATGATTCTCGAGTCTTCTCTCCTTCTGTTGGGATTGCCAGCTATCTGAGAGGCTTGGTGATCGAGAAGGACAAAGCCGCGATGAATGTTGTGGGGGCTGCTTGCCTGTTCAATAAGGCTCAACACGCTCTGAATTGGGTAATCTTGGAGATTCTTTTCCTTATTCCTTATATACTTAGAATTGTAGATCATTCTAACATCTTCTTCCTCACTTGCAGGCTTCGGTGTTGCAACACAAAGCCTTCCTCAGAATTTGAGAGGAGCACAAGCTGAGGTTCGGGGCCTTACCGAGAAAAGCGACACCTATAGGCTCTTCAGTGAGAGGCTTCAAGCCGATTTTGTTACGGCTCTGGACGAGCACACCGATATGGCTGAGCAGGTATTCTGAATACTTCATGATAATGAAGATGAGTTAGAGATAACGACTAATGATGCGATTCTGCAGACTCGGTAGAGGCTTGAGCAGATCGGACGACTCGATGAGCAGGTGCATAAGATACAGGCTGAGGCTGAAGCATTCAAGGAAAACATGGATATCCTGGCCTCGAAGAAGGATACCATCCAAGAACATTGGATTCGGCTGAGACTCAGTTTCAAGATGCAAAATGGAAAAACTTGGTGCAGGACGAGAAGATCAAGGAGCTTTAGTCTCAGTTGGATTCGGCCGCCAACACGCTCGAGGCGGCTAAATCTGAGGTGGCCACTGCCGGTATTAAAGCTAATGAAATGGTGGGTCAATTCAAGGTCAACGTTCAGGCCGTAAAGACCAAGGCTTGGAGCATGATAGATCATGAAAAATGGAAAGCTCGAGGGGCGTGTGAGCTAGGCAGCCGTATAGTGTTGAGTGATTTGTGTGTGTCTGTGATGAAGAGGGCATTTGAGATAAACAACTTGAGTATGTTAAGGGTGAGAGTACCTAGGCATATCACTGTGAAATCATTCATTTGACATTCATACTTGGCATGTAGGCATAGAGATGCATTTTTCTCATGCTAGATAGTACTGTGACATTCATGATTGGACATGTGCATTTGACATGTATGCATAGAGATGTATATTCCTCAAACTAGATGCTATTTTGCAATTGATGACTTGACATATATATTGACTTGTAGGCATGGAGATGTATCGTCCTTGTGCTAATTGGTAACTGAAAATTCTTATCTGGTGCTGTGAAATGGAAATACAGTTCTATTGATAATCTCGTGTTTAGTTGATTTTTAATATCCGTACATGACTATTATACGTGGAAAGCATGTACAATTTATGTAATTGTGAACAAGATGAGCATGATATTTTTTGAGTTGTTACTTTTACTGCCTTCATTATGTATTTATTAGTTGGTATTGGATATTGGTGTTGGACACTGACCTTCTTCTGAGCACGTCACTACTTTCAACCTAAGGTTGGGTTTGTTACTTACTGAGCACATGGGGTCAGTTGTACTCTTACAACACTTCTGCACCTTGCGTGAATATTTTGGAGCTGATGTTGCTGTATATGGCGGGGGCTGGCACCGAAGATGTATGTGCGTTTCGATTATAGATTCTTGGTAGCTTTAGATTTATAAATCTATTTATGCATATTTTGAACAGATGATGAATTTATGCCGTACCATCTTTGTAAATTCTAACTTTTAGAAGCTCATGACTTAAACTACCAATCCTTTGGATTTTGTATAGAAAGCTCGGTTATTTTATTTATTGATTCATGTTATCCTATTTGTATTGTGTTTTATACCATTTAGTTTACCTAGTGGGTTGGGTCAGGTGCTACTACGACTAGCAGGATTTTGGGTCATTACAAGTTAGCATCAGATCTCTAGGTTCATAGGTTCTATGAGTCATGAGGAAATGTCTTGTAGAGACTTGCGTATTGGTATGATGACGTCCATAACTATCTTTGAGAGGATGCATCGCATCTAGGATAAACTTCCCATCTTTCTTTCCTTATCGTACGACATTAATTCAGCTTGAAGCGTATCTCTTTGAATTCCTTCCACTCACTCGTATGTTATGTGAGTGCTCGATATTAGATGTGCATCGATGACTTGTGATTCCATTAATGGGTATGAGATGTGTTTTATGTGTTTGGTAATGGTCCATTCTGGAGGACATGAGGTCAGGGTTGGACCGAAGCTTAGGCTCAGTGGTTTCAGTTGTGTAAACATGTGCTTTTAGGCTTATATGTCCAGTAGTATCCCTAGGAGTGGGATTTATGGATCAGTGAGTGCTTGTATAGCTATATGATGAATATGAGGTGACTGCAATATGTTTTCAGATGTCTTTGATGTGATGACAAGGGTTTCTTAGGATATGAAAAGGACTATTGGATGCTTAATTTCTGTCTTGATATGTTGTACATGATCGTGTTGAGGGATCTTTCATGTTGTTCAGTTATGGGATGAAGTAGATTCTTATCTTGTTGACGAGTTTAGACTCGGGATGATTAAGTGATAACACGGTGGTTGTGGCCATGTTAATGCGTAGTGAAATGCCAATGTGAGGCTAAACATGTGAATTATCTCCTATGGGGTAGTCTGCCGATGTGTGATCATTATGGTATTGTGTGGAGAGTTTCTTTCAACCGGTGGGTTATATGTTTTTCGATTTGAGTTTGGATTGGTTAAGAAAGTTGACTTGACTGTCACAAAGATGAATGCGAGCTTAGCAGATAATTTGATGTGTTTTATGGTTTGTGTTGCATGAGATTATGAAGAATTTAGTTAAATCTCAATGAGAGATTATGGCAGTAATAGAGTATGGGTATTGTGAGTGATCGGATGTTTTGTTCTATGGCTTTGAGCCAAGTGGGAGAGTCTGTTATCGACAATTTGATTACATGGTTAGGTGTTGTAATGGTTTCGATCTGAGGCATACTTGTGGAGGTTGGTTTTAGGGATGACTTAAGGAAGGAAATTTCTAGATGCATGATGTTTTACACCTTATGGATATATTGAATTCGTGGAATGATTTGAGTTTGTTATTCATGATGGATTTAATGTACTAAGAAAATGGATTCACTCGGTTCCTTAGAGGTGTGGATTAATTCTTTGGGTGTCGGCGAGCTAATAGGGCACAAGTGGTTCGGCTCATTTTGGGCGGTGCATTTGAGATTTGAATGGTGTGGATAACTCTTGAGAATGTTCTAAAGAGTTCAAGATTCATATGTGGAATTCGTGTGATGCCCCAAACTCGGGGAGCGCGACCGGCGCTCAACCGAGATGACCCGGTCGTGCAAGCATGTACGATACCTTCTACCCAAACTTACTTAAGAATAACAGTATAATCCAATTCATTAATTAAGCGGTGATAAGGATCAACTAAACAACAACTCAAATTCGTTATTAGTAGTTACATCATTTACAAGTTTCAAAATACATATTCTTTCATAGTTTGAGGTGAAACGTGTGATACAATTACAGCATTGCCAATTTGACCTTCCCCATACCAACATGTCACGCACGTTATGTCTACGGAGCATATATTAGATAAAAAATAGTGCAATGATAGTGCCAGTAGCAAGGCTCCGACTATACCTCAAATACCATACGCAAAGAACGAAAGATACATGAACCTGAATGGAAGTGGGGCTCACCAAGTCTGCTGGGAAAAGGGTGTAATGCTATCACTGATCAATGCTTCCTGTTGTGGAACCACCTGCATCCATTGAAGATGCAGTGCCCCCGATAAAAGGGACGTTAGTACATTGGAATAGTACTAGTATGTATAACTAAACACCCTCTCAATAGAATGAGTAATAATACAAGGAGGAACCAACATGAAATCAATAGAAGCCTAAAAAAAATACCAAGGAATCAAATTAAGAACCACATAAGTTTTCTAGTAAATTTCCATGTTTTTAGGTTGGGAGATCTTTAGTACCGATATAACATCATTCACAATACCACCGTACTTTTACATGGAGTCCGATAAGGGCCCGATCATCTAGGGCATCTCATTTGAGACATCAACCACAATCACAATTTCAATTAAAATTTCCAGCACAATCACCACCATGTGTGCAGCATGGCATCCGATCACGACCCGATCAGCTAGGCTGTCTAACCCGAGACATCATCCTTTTCTATTAACCATGTCACTTCATACTCCTTTCACATCTTTTCAATTCATTAGCACTAGTGGTCACAATTATAATATCATTATTGGCACTTGGCCGTATCTCATATTTCATGCTCACCTTTTTCACTTTCAAACATCATCATCTTTATCAACAACAAGGCTTTTTCAATTCAAGACTTTAAGTACACATGTTGAGTAATTAAAAGTCTTAGACACATAGGGGCTTTCACATAATTTGGCATAATAACCTTCATTCAAACATGACTTGAAGTCGTAACATTCTTAACACACAGCCCATACTTTGAACATATTCTCAAATGATAGCATAGCATGATAAAAGCATTTGGAAAACAAATTGAACATATAACTTTCAACACAAGTTTATTCGGAATAGACAATTTCATAATGACCAACTCGGGTCTTACATAACTTACATGAACACCGTGGATTCAATTTTAAGAAAGGAGTTTAGACAACATACATCAATTGAGCGTCCTTAAACTCTAAAATGTTCCGGAATTCTTAGCAACTTCAATCTATTTTAGAAATATAACAAGTTGAATCAAAATTAGGAAGATGATCATGGTTCTAGATTATTTAGCATTTTATCAAACGCTAGGTGTGCATTAAGGTTTCAAGGTCCTTTTATGGAGGATTGCATCATCCTATAGACCATTATTTACCATTTTTAGCTCAAAACATTCCTACACCCTTTGATAACACATGCATGCAAAATAAACAACTCTCATACTCAAGAATTGTCTTGCTAATTACCCATTTTAAGTTAAATTTCGAAATTAAGGGCTAAGGTGTAGAATTTTACATCTAGGATGAAGACCTAGTGAGTTTTCATTGTTAATGTTCAATGATCTGAGCAAGAATCGAAGGACAATTTTTTGAAGACCACTCCCCCACTATAGGGCACTCTCACTATCAAAATATCAGGTTTTAGCTCAAAAGTGGCCCATTGCGTCTATTTAATTGAAGTAGGGTCGGGTTATAAAAACCCAAAAATGAAGCTCCGAAACAGGATCTGCGGTCGCATATGTGACCGCATAATGATTCTGTGGCCCGTGAAATGGGCCGCAAAATGGCCCTCTGGAACGGGGCTGGTCTGCCCCACTATGCGGTTGTCATGAAATCTATAAACCTGTTTTGCGGTGGCATAATGCACCGCAGAACCTACCTCCGAAAAATTTCCAAGTTGGATCTATGATCAGTGTGCGGTCTGCGAAATCGCTTTGAGGTCGCATGATGGGCCGCAATATGATTTCCAAAAATATCAATCAGTGTGCCTCAATTTACCTTTCTTTCCAAACCGCATTATACCCTTCATGGAGGAAACCTTCAAGAATACCCAATCATCTTCTTTGAACTCCAAATCTTTGCGACGAATGTCCGAGTATGACTTTTGATGATTATGGGTCGTTTTCAACCGCTCTTTAATGATCTTAACCTTTTCCATAGCTTGATGCACAAGATCTAGTCCTCTCAACCACCCGATGGGAGATCTACATCTCCAACCATATAAAGCCTCAAATGGTTCCATCTGAATACTAGCATGATAGATGTTGTTTTATGAAAATTCTATGAGTGGAAAATGATCATCCCAGCTACCCTTGAAGTCAAGAATATAAGCATGCAACATACCCTCGAGCGTTTGAATAGTTCGCTCTGCCTGCGCGTTGGCCTATTGGTGAAAGGTTGTACTAAGATTCACCTGAGTACCCAAGCGTTGCTGAAATTTCTTCCAAAGGTTAGTTGTGAACTGAACCCCTCGATCAAAAATGATAGAAACTGGGGTGTCATACGACCTGACTATTTCCTTAATAGACAACTGAGCATACTGTTCCGCTTTGTCGGTACATTTAACTGATAAGAAGTGTGTTGATTTCGTGAGTCGATCCACAATCACCCAAATTGAGTCAAACTTGCATTGAGTGCGTGGTAGTCTTACCAGAAAGTACATATTAATCATTTCCCACTTCCACAATGGAATTTCTATGTTATGTGTCAACCCACCAAGCCGTTGGTGTTCGACCTTTACTTGCTGACAACTCGGACACCTTGCCACAAAGTCCGCCACATTCCTTTTCATGTCATTCCACCAATAGACTTCTTTGAGATCATGATACATATTTGTAGAGCCCGGGTGTATGGAATACCTGGAAGTGTGAGCCTCGGTCATGATTCTTTCCCAAAGAGCATCTACATTTGGAACACATTGCCGCCCTTGGTACCTTAGTTTACCATCAGCCATGCAAAGAGAAAAAGCCATAGTTTTATGTTTATGAATCCCCTTCTTCAATTTACCAATAATGGATCGTTGTATTGCTTCTCTTTAACTTCCACAACAAGGAATGATTCAGCCCTATTTTGCACAATTATCCCTCCTCCACTAGAGTCGGCAAGATGACCTCCCAAACTAGCTAACTGGTGAACTTCCTTGGCCAACGACCTCTGATATACCTCTAAGTGAGCCAAACTGCCCATAGATTTGCGGCTAAGAGCATCCACCAAAACATTAGCCTTTCGCGGATGATATAGAATATCGATGTCGTAATCTTGAGTAACTCAAGCCACTTTCTCTGCCTCTAATTCGGCTCCTTCCGTTTGAAAATATATTAAAGGCTCTTGTGGTCAGTGAATACTTCCACGTGGACCCCATACAAATAATGACACCAAATCCTCAATGCAAAAACCACCGCCGCAAGTTCTAAGTCATGTGTTGGATAGTTATTTTCATGATTCTTGAGTTGCCTAGAAGCATAAGCTATAATCTTGCCATGTTGATTAATACACACAAATTTCCGATCCTTGAAGTATCACAATATACCACAAACCCATTTGTACCCTCAGGTAGCGTTAGAACCGGTGTCGTAGTCAATCTTGATTTCAACTCCTGGAAGCTCCTTTCACAAGCATAAGACCATTGAAACTTGATGGCCTTCTGTGTCAACTTAGTCAACAGAGAGGCAAGAGTAGAGAACCCTTCCACAAACTTTCTGGAATACCCTGATAATCCCAAGAAACTACAAATCTCTGTTGGAGTTGTTGGTCTAGGATAATACTTCACAACTGCAATATTCTGAGGATAAATCTTAATTCCTTCTCTAGAGATGACATGACCCAAGAATGTGACAGATTCAAGCCAAAATTCACATTTTGAAAACTTCGCGTACAATTGGTGCTGATGAAGAGTCTGCAAAACTACTCTAAGATGATCGGCATGGTCCTCTCGACTTTGTGAATATACAAGAATATCATCATTGAAAACTATCACAAAGGAGTCAAGAAAAGACTTGAAACCCCGATTCATAATATCCGTGAAAGCTGTCGGGGCATTTTTTAGCCCAAAAGACATTACCATAAATTCAGAGTGCCCGTACCGGGTCCTGAAATTTGTTTTCAGAATATCCAGTTCCATGATCTTCAATTGGTGATAACCGAACCGTAAATTATTTTTTGAGAATTACCTAGCACCTTGTAACTGATCAAACAAACCATCTATTCTTGGTAATGGTTACTTGTTTTTTTATTGTGACTTTGTCGAGCTGTCGGTAGCCAATACACATCCTTAATGACCCATCTTTCTTTCTTACAAAGAGAACCGATGCGCCCCAAGGTGACACATTTGTTCAAATGAAACCCTTCTCTAAAAAATCCTTCCATTGTTCCTTTAGCTCCTTCAATTCTGTTAGTGCCATCCTGTAGGGAGAAATAGATATAGGTTGCGTACCTGGAATCACATCGATCCCAAAATCAATCTCCCTATCTAGGCGGAATCCTAGGGAGCTCATTATGAAAGACCTCCAGAAATTCATTCACAACTAGCACATACTCGAGTGTATGTGCCTCATCATCGGTGCCGGTGACACGGACCAAATGATAAATACACCCTTTTTAATTATCTGTGTGGCCTTAAGGTAAGAAATAAACCTACATTTTGGCATCACATTATACCCCTTCCATTCAACAACTGGCTCATTTGGATATTCAAACCTCACAGTTCTAGTTCGGCAATCGAGCTTGGCCAAACATGAATAAAGACAATCCATTCCGATTATTACATAAAAATCAACCATCCCCAATTCAATGAGGTCGGCCATGGTGTCCTGACCACGTACCATGACAACACAACCCCTATAAATTCGTGCACCCACAGTAGACTCGCCAACCAGAGTATATACAGAGAATAGCTCATGAAGTTGTTCCGGTTCTATCCCAAGTTCCATAGCAACATAAGGAGTAACATATTACAAAGTGGAACCGGGATCAATATGAGCATACACATTACGAGATTTGACTATCAATATACTTGTGACAACTTCTAGAGAAGCCTCTGCACTCAGGAGACCACTATGCGTACCACCCCTAGCTGTACCACGCCATGCGGGTGCAGGAGTGCCTCGAGCTGGAAGGGTTGATGAAGATGTAGCAGCTACAGAACTGGATGGCTGTGTTGTGTCCCTGCCTGCACCTTGGTGAGATGAATGACACTCTCTTTGGATATGACCCCTCAATCTGCACCCGTAGAATATGGGTAGGTCCATGTAGCATATCCCCAAGTGCATCTTCTTACACCTGGGGCATGCGGGCCTCCGTTGATATTAGAATCTCTCTCCTGACCAGCCTTGCTGGTGGGGTCCCCTATTGTCCTGAATGGGCCTGAAATGACTCCGTTTCTGCTTACTGCACCCTGATGGTGGTGCACAAGCTGAAGACTGAGCAAAAGACTGGTATGGCTCTGATGACCCTCCCCTAAATGCTGACCTACTACCACCAAATGAATCTCCAAGGTTGCCCGCGGACTGGGCCTTACTGCTACCCTCTTGCTCCATTTTGTTCTTCAACTTACGGTTCTCTATAGCTTGAGTAAATGCCACCATAGTCCCATAGTTCATGTCATAAATTCAAGGCAGCTGTATGATACACTCAAATTATACCTTAAAATAGTGTAAAGCGGTCGATGTCAAATATAATAACCCAACTAGGTTGGGATTGAATCCCACAGAGAACAATATGTAGACGATTAGGAATGTAAGAGAATTATCACTTATCGTCCAATGCCAAACACTTAGATTTTGGTTGTAAAAATATTTATACCTAAATGCAAAAATGTAAAATAACCTAGAAAGCAAGTAAAATTATCAATGGTGGGAAATTTGGTTCGTGACAAGTTGGTATCAGAGCACTAGGTTGCTTAGGTCTCACAATTCACTGAAAAGCTCAGTAGAGTCTGATGGATCGGTATGGAGATGTCTGTGCTTATCCCTCATAGGCTACAAAGTTAGGAATGACTTCACATCTATTCTTCTCTATCGTGCGATTTGAATTGTCAATGCTAACTGAATTTCTACTCTATTCTCTCGCAGACGCCGAGAACATGTGCTTCTTCATATACTGATCAGCAGCCCGAGCCCCCAGTGGCAGCCCCCGCAAGGGGCAGAGGACGAGGCCGTACTAGAGGCCGCGGCAGGGGCAGAGCTCAGCCCAAAGAAGCAACCCCAGTGGCGGAGCCTCGAGTAGAGTTTGCTAATGCGGTTCCTTCCCAGACAGTCTCGGTTGGACCAGCTCATGTTTCTGAGGGATTCATTACCAACCCGGTATTTTAGGATGCTCTGATCCGTCTAGTGGGCCTCATGGAGAGTGTCACTCAGGCAGGTTTGCTTCCTACAGCACCAGCCGTCTCTCAGGCTGGGGGAGGAGCCCAAACTTCCTCTACTTGCACTCTGGAGCAATTGGCTTCTCAGTTCCAGACTCCAGCACCTCAGATAGCTGGGCTAGTTAAGTCGGGTGTTCTGGCTCAGACCGGTGATGAAGCAACTATGTCTGCTGATACTTTGTGGAGGTTGGACAGGTTCACCAAGATTTTTACTACTACCTATACTGGTTCATCTTCAGAGGATCCTCAAGACTATTTGGATAGCTGCCACGACGTTCTACTTGACATGGGGATAGTGGAGACCAATGGGGTCGACTTTGCTACTTTTCGTTTGTCAGTTCCTGCCAAGACCTGGTGGAGAGATTGTTGTTTGTCTAGACCAGCTGGATCACCGCCTTTGACTTGGGCCCAGTTCTCCGATTTGTTTCTGGAGAAGTTTCTCCCTATCACTCAGAGAGAGGATTATAGGAAGCAGTTTGAGCGTCTACAGCAGGGTTCTATGATGGTCACTCAGTATGAGACCAGATTCATTACCTTAGCCCCTCATGCTATTATGATACTTCCCACCGACCGAGAGAGTGTGAGGAGGTTTATTGAGGGACTAGCTCAGCCGATCAGATTGTAAATGGATAGACAGGCACGGAGTGATATTTTCTTTTAGGATACAGCCAATGGGGCTAGACGAGTCGAGATGGTTCTATCACAGGGGAGTGGTCAGGGGTCTGACAAGAGGCCTCGTAATTTTGGCTGGTTCAGTGGTGTCTCATCTGGAGGCATGGATTATTTTGGTAGGGGCCATCCTCCCGTTTCAGTCAGCACTTCAGGTTTCTCGCAGTGCTCCAGGTGGCCATGGTTCCCACATGCAGTATTCTGATCAGTTGCCCTTCAGTGCACCACCAGCTCCTATTAGCGCACCGCCTTTCCAGAGTTTTCAGAGTGGTTACTCAGATCGTCAGGGTCAGTTTCAGGGCCAGCAGTCTCAGCAGCCGAGATTTGTTATACTTGTGGTGGTCTGGGGCACATTGCTAGATTTTACCCTCGAGCCTCGAGCAGTTCTCAGCACCAGGATTCTCGTGCCATAGTTCCCGCACCAGGTGTTCCACCACCCGCTTATCCAGTCAGAGGTGGGGGTTGAGGTGTTAGAGGTAGAGGCCAGGCTACTAGATGTAGAGGTCAGCCGGCAGGAGGTCGTCCTAGGGATATAGTTCAGATTGGTGGGGCCTAGCCCTGATGTTATGCTATTCCAGCCAGACCTGAGGCTGATGCCTCCGATGCAGTTACACAGGTATGGTTTCAGTTTGCAGCAGGGATGCTTCAGTTTTATTTTATCCAGGGTCCACATATTCCTATGTGTCATCTTATTTTTCCCCTTATTTGGTTATGCCTCGTGATTCTCTGAGTACTCTTGTATATGTGTCTACACCGGTGGGTGATTCTACTGTGGTAGATCGTGTCTACCGTTCGTGTGTAGTGGTTATTGGTGGTCTTGAGACCAGTGTAGATATTCTACTCCTTGATATGGTAGATTTTGATGTTATTTTGGGGATGGATTGGTTGTCTCCTTATCATGCCTTACTGGACTGTCATGCCAAGACCGTCACCTTAGCATTGCCAGGGTTGCCACGACTGGAGTGGAGAGGGACTCGGTCATTCTTCCAGCAGGGTTATCTCATATATGAAGGCTCGGCGTATGGTCGAAGATTGATCCATTGCCGACCATCAAGAATAAGTATCTGTTGCCGAGGATTGATCATTTGTTCGATCAGCTTCAGGGTGCCAAGGTATTTTCGAAGATTGATTTGAGATCTGGCTACCATCATTTGAGGATTAGGGCATCCGATGTCCCTAAGACACCTTTTCGTACTCGGTACGGGCATTATGAGTTCCTAGTGATGTCATTCGGGTTGAAAAATGCCCCAGCAGCTTTCATGGGCTTGATGAACCGAGTGTTCAAGCCTTATTTGGATTCCTTCATGATTGTCATCATTGATGATATTCTGATTTATTCCCGCAACTAGGAGGAGGATGAGCAGCACCTTCAAGTCATTCTCCAGACTCTGAAGGACAGTCAGTTATATGTTAACTTCTCGAAATATGAGTTTTGGTTGAGTTCAGTTGCATTCCTAGGTCATGTTGTATCAGCGGAGGGTATTCAGGTGGATCCTAAGAAGATTTCAGCGGTCAAGGATTGGCATAGACCCATATCAGCTACAGAGATTCGGAGTTTCTTGGGTTTGGCAGGCTATTACCATCGGTTTGTGGAGGGGTTTTCGTCTATTTCAACCCCGATGACCAGGTTGACTTAGAAGGGTGCCCAATTCAGGTGGTTAGAGGTGTGAGGCAAACTTCCAAAAGCTCAAGACAGCCTTGACTACGGCACCGGTGTTTGTTTTGCTCACAGGATCAAGGCCATACACTGTGTATTGTGATGCATCTCGGGTTTGACTTAGCCTAGCCGTGTTTTAGCTTATGCAGTTGCTAATTCTTCATTATTTGATCGTATTCAAGATCGACAGCATGATGATCCTCATTTGTGTGTCCTTAGGGACACGGTGCGGGGCACGGTTGTGCCAAGCAGGTTATAGTTGGTGACAATGGGATTTTACGGATGCAGGGATGTATTTGTGTGCCCAATGTGGATGGACTTCGTGAATTGATATTAGAGGAGGCCCATAGTTCCCGGTAATCCATTCATCCGGGCACCGCATAGATGTATCAGGATTTGTGGAAGCATTATTGGTGGAGGAGGATGAAGAAGGATATTGTGGCATATGTAGCTCGGTGCTTGAATTGTCAGCAGGTAAAGTACATCATCAGAGGCCTGGTGGATTGCTTCAGTAAATTGAGATTTCTGAGTGGAAGTGGGAGCTTGTCACCATGGATTTCGTCGTTGGGCTCCCAAGGACTGGCAGAGATCTACATTAGGGAGATTGTTTGACTTCATGGTGTGCCCGTGTCTATTATTTCTGACCGAGGTACAGAGTTTACCTCGCATTTTTGGAGGGCAGTTCAGCGTGAGTTGGGAACGAGGGTTGAGTTGAGCACATCATTTCATCCTCAGACAGACGGACAGTCCGAGCGTACTATTCAGATTTTGGAGGATACGCTACGATCCTGTGTCATTGACTTTGGAGGTTCTTGGGATCAGTTCTTGCCATTAGCTGAGTTTGCCTACAACAACAGCTATCAGTCGAGCATTCAAATGGATCCTTATGAGGCAGTATATGGTAGGCGGTGTCGGTCGTCGATTGGGTGGTTTGAACCGGTAGAGGCTCGGTTGTTAGGTACTGACTTAGTGCATGATGCCTTGGATAAGGTTAAGATCATTCAGGATAGACTTTGTACAGCTCATTCTAGGCAGAAGAGTTATGCCGACTGTCGAGTTCGTGATGTGGCATTCATGGTCGGAGAGCGGGTGTTTCTTCGGGTGTCTCCCATGAAGGGTGTGATGAGATTTGGGAAGAAGGGCAAGATAAGCCCTAGGTACATTGGCCCGTTTGAGATCCTTGATAGAGTGGGAGAGGTGGCTTACAAACTTGTGTTGCCACCGAATTTATCAGTTGTGCATCCAGTGTTTCATGTGTCTATGCTTCGAAAGTATCACAGCGATCCGGACCATGTGTTAGACTTCAGCAGTGTCCAGTTGGACAAGGATTTGACCTATGAGGAGGAGTCGGTAGCCATATTAGACCAGCAGGTCCGTCAGTTGATATCGAAGAGTTATCCTTCGGTTCGTGTTCAGTGGAGAGGTCAGCCTGTCGAGGCAGCTACCTGGGAGTTTGAGTCTGATATGCGGAGCCGCTATCCCCATCTTTTCCTCGATTCAGGTATTTTTCTATGTCCGTTCAAGGACGAACGTTTGTTTTAGAGGTGGAGAATGTGATGAACCAAAAGGTCATCTCTTGTTTTAGAAGTCAAAACTGTGTTCCGAGGCCTTGAAAACCTCATATTATCTCACCTCGTTTTGCGTGCACAGTTCGGGCGTATATTAGAAAAGCTTTTATATGCAAAACTAAGAAAAATGCTAATTTTTCCATAAAAATTAAATTTAAGTTGACTTCGGTCAAAATATTGTGTAAACGGACCCGGACCCATGATTTGACGGTCCCGGGGGGTCCGTAGGAAAATATGGGACTTGGGCGTATGCCCAGAATTGAATTCCGAGGTCCCAAGCCCGAGAAATGAATTTTTGAAAGAAATTGTTTTACTGAAATATAAGAGTTTTTGAAATTTTGATTATATTTGAAATTTATGGTATCGGGCTCGTATTTTGGTTCCGGAGCCCGGTACAGGTTTAATATGATATTTGAGTTGTGCTTGTAAAATTTGGTAAGAAACGGAGGTCATTTAACGTGATTCAGACCCGTAGTTGTAAAATTTGAACTTTGAAAGTTCTTGAGATTTTTCTTTGATTTTTATGATAAATTCGTTGTTTAAGATGTTATTTTGGAGATTTGATCGCACGAGTAAGTCTGTAGGACGTTTAAGGTTGTGTACATGTTTGGTTTGGAGCATCGATGGCTCGGGTGAGTTTCGGATAGGCGTCGGAGTGTTTCGGATTTAGAAAATATGGTGTGAGTTTGTTGTATCTGGTGTGTGCATTTTTATTCTATGCGAACACGTGGTCACCCACACGAACGCGAAGAACAAACAGGGAAGGGGCTGGTTTACTCTATGCAAACCAATAGAACTGATCGCGAACGCATAGCTTGGCAAGGGCTGCTCTATGCGAACGCGGTTGGCCGAGCGCGAACGCAATGCCTTAGGTGGGGAACTAGGGGATGGGGTCAATACCCTATGCGAACGTGACAGACCTTACGCAAACACGTAGAAGGTCTGTCCAGACTTTTAAAACAGTAGCAAAACGGGAAAAGACCATATTTTCATATCTTCTTCCATAGAATCCGACCTTGGGCGATTTTTGAAGAGGGATTTCATCACCAAATCATAGGTTTGTGTTCTTAAACTCATTTTCTTCATTTTTCATCTCCACCCATTAGGTTTCTAGGCCTAAATGTTGTTTTTCAAGAGTAGAAATTATTGATTTTAGGAGAATTAGGGATTTTACAAATTTGGGAATTTAGACCTCGATTTGGGGCCGTATTCTGAAACTAATTACATATTCGGGCTCGTGGGTGAATGGGTGATTGGGTTTTGGTCTGAACCTCGTGTTTTGACCAAGCAGGCCCGGGGTCGATTTTTGACTTTTTGGGAAGAATGATAGAAAACTCATAATTAAGCATTGCGGTTGAATTATTTAGCATTTATTGATATTATTAAGCTAATTATGTCTAGATACAATTGACTTGGAGGAGAACTCTAAAGGGAAAGCGGTAATTGAGGCTTGAGTTGGTCGTGGAATTCGAGGTAAGTGTTTGACTTAACCTTAGCTTGAGGGAATAGGTATGGTGTCTTATTTGCCACGTGTTAGTGTAATGTGCAACGTATAGGTGTGGTGACGAGTATCTATACGTTGGAGTTAAGCATGCCCTTGAGTCGAATATTGTGATTTATGTGATTTTTCATCAAACATTATTTGAGTTTAATATGATAATTATTCATGTTGGTGGTATTTCTTTAGTATTGATCATTGTTGAGTATAGGTTCAAGTTAAGAATTATTACATGAAGTTAAGTAACTAAGTGAGATTGGTTATAGTTGTTTCCCTTGCCGGGATGATATTGATTCTAGTGTTGGCTCCCTTGCTGGGACATTATGGCTTTTATTATTATTGTACTGTTGATTTTCCTTGCCGAATTGTTGTTATTGATTTGTTTGGGTGAGGAAGAGTGTTAAAGCACGAAGGGTGATGTCATGCCGTTTTATTTGATTTATGGTGATGATGAGCCTTAATACAAAAAGGGTGATACCGGTCTATATTATGAATTTAAAAGCACGAAGGGTGATGCCGTTCCATTTCTATGGAATATGGTGAGGATGAGAGTAAAAGCACGAAGGGTGATGTCGTTCATTCTATTTATTGTTTGGTGAGGATGAGAGTAAAAGCACGAAGGGTGATGTCGTGCACTTGTTTTCTTTGTGTTACTATTTCTGTAGTTTAAGTTGATATTTGATTTGTTGCTCTACCCCATTATTCCCATTAATGGATACTCTCTCCCTTCAGCATATTTTCCCCTTCCTTATTGGGTATCTAGTTGCTTATTTCTTGTCATTATTATTGTTGTTTCGTACATGATTAAACTGCACAGGTTTATTTGGTTGTCATGTCCTAGCCTCGTCACTACTTCGCCAAGGTTAGGCTCGACACTTACTCAGTATATGAGATCGGTTGTACTGATACTACAATCTGCACTTTTGTGCAGATCCCGGTACTGGACCATTCGGACCTTAGATCAGGGTTGTTGCCTTCAATCCAGCGGAGATTCCGAGGTAGTTCTGCAGACGTCTGCAAGCCTTGGCGTCCCCTCCTATTTCATTTCTATTATGTTCTTATTTACTTCTGAGACAAATGTATACTTATATTTTGTTCAGACTCCTATTTGTAGTATTCATAGACAGTTCGTGAGATCGTGACACTTGTTCTGGGAGTACTTTGGTTCTGGATTTCATATTAGTATTACATCAAACTGTTGAATCATGTTATCTCGTATTTTAAATTCTGTGATTTTATTGTAAAGTCTGATAAACTGTTAAAGATAAAGGAATAAGGTAATTAATCAGTAACGTTGGTCTGCCTAGCGGGTTCAATGTTAGGCGCCATCACGGTTCCGACGGTGGGAAATTCGGGTCGTGACAACATTCAACAATAAAGATAATAAAATCACGTAATATAAATATTGCTAATTAAAAATCCATAGTAAAATAAGCATAATCTAAAAGTACTAAGTCAAACTAAAATAAGTGAATAAATAAGGGAGTATTAATTACATGACTAAACGATAAAGAAAAAATAAAATTAAGTTATACATTTTTATCTATATCATTGCAAAACAAAAAAAAAGATATTCAATATATTGTCATTCCTAGTATTGAATAGAATGTCTTTTATTAGCATAAGTATTAATTTGATTTTGATCTGGGCTTTGTTAGCATTATTTGAGTTACTAATATAATGACTACAAAACTTATTGGAACATTCAAAAGTTCTAAGTCCAACCTTGAAATAATATCTTAAAAGATAAAATTATGAAAAAGTTTAAGAAATATTTATAAATTACATCACAATAAGTATATTTTTGTATTAAATATATCTAAAAATTTTATATATGTAATGTCAGGTTGGTTTGGTTTCGATTTGACTTTTTTAGTTAAAACCAAACCAAACCAATTATGGTAAGGTTTTTTTCTTAACACCAACCAAATCAAATCGAACCATAATTAAATCTTTTTCTTTGATTTGACTCAAATTATCGATTTAATTTAACTTGTTGGTTTTCTTTGTACACCTCTAATTTGCACTATTGAATTTGAAGGGACAGCGGAAACAAAAAGTTGACGGTGCAGTACCACACAATTTCAAGCTATATATGGTCCTATATCGGTTGTAAATTTTTGCAAGTACAGTTAAAAGTCCATTCAATCCGAGAATCCGAACAAGCAACTTTCTAAAGGATGAGTTAAAATAAAAGGAATGTCAAAAGCAATTCCAGGTCGGTGGCTCTTTCATGAAATTCTTGATGATAATTTCAGGAATCTCTCAGTCCATTCAGTTGAAAAAAGAAAGGAACCAGCTTGGATATTCTTCGATTAAGTACTCTTGCATTGCAAGCTGGCTAGAATTAATGAGATTTCTTTCTCCAAGTTTAATTTATGATCATGATTCCAAGTATAAGTCCTGGATTCTTCAAAAGGATATATGATTAGCATTTTACAAAAGCAAACTTTGAACAAATGAAAGTGATTTGTGGCCCCAATATCAAGTTGTTAATGATTAATTGACAATTACTTGAGCTAGCTAGCCCCCCGAATCCAAATCAAGACAAGAAAAGTCTCTCGAATCAGATGCACATTTCTATAGAAATTTTGAATCTAAATCTTGACAATTTCTCGTATGAAAACAACATAAGTGGAATCCTAGTCTCTTAGTGAGGGGATCTATCCCTCTATAGCTAGGATGCTTATAAAGGTAAAAAAAGTGTGTGTTTTGATTGTGTTTGTGTGTTATTTCGTGCATGAGTTACAGGAGTTTACATCGCTTTTGAAGTGAAATTATGCTTGTTACGTGTTTCTTATATGTAGGAATAAACTTGCGCGGAAAAGGATCAGATGGAAGAAAAATTAGTGAAAAAAAAGCTGAAGAGAAAAGTCTTGGACAGCGAAGCGACGTTCACTTCGCCATATCGGGATCATAGAAGAAGAAATTAGGAAGTCCTGGACAGCAAACGAGGGTCACTTCGCCAGACCGGGACCGAGGCAGAATTTTCCAATCCAAATTAGAAGAAGCAATTTTGGCCCAACCCAACCCTAAACCATATATATATATATATATATATATATGAGAGTTAGCCACTTTTTGAAGGAAGAGAAGACTTGAGAGAGGAAAGAACACGCTTGGAGCAAGAAGAAGGATTCAACTTCACATTTTTTTCCTTTTTCTTTCTTATTTTCCATTATTATGAATTCTAATCTTGTATTTGTAGAAACAATTATGAGTAGATAAATTCTCATCTAGGGTTTGATGGAAGCTCATGAAGGATGACTTTTCCACTGCGTTTAATATGAAATTGCCACTTACTTTTCTCTACTTGTTCAACTATATGATTATTGTGGTTGATTAAAGGGCCCTCAATTGATTGTGCCTATTTAGTGTGTATTTCTTGGAAAAAGGTACACATTTAGGTAACTGTTGACCAATATCACTCCTAACGTATATGAGGAATCAATACGGAGGGTTTAAAGGTGAGATTAGGAATAACGAAATATTGGTACGACCTTAGTGAACGGTAAACTAGTGTCAGCTAGCATAGTTCGGAAGAATACGTCTAGTAAATTATTGTATTTTCTCGGAAGAGAATTATGACACCTAAAGTGCTCACGATCGGTAGAGAATATCTAGGCAAATTTATAGGAAACATAGCAGAGAGATTCCCACAGTAGGAGAAATCAAAATCCTAGACTTTTCCAATCTAATCTACAATATTTGCTTTGTTAGTAATAAAATTATAGCTTTTAAATACCTTGTTTTTAGTTAGTAAACAATCACTCATTATTCAATATTTCTGAAGGTTATTACTTGAATTCTTGCGAAACTAGTGGTTGTGATTAGTAGGTTAATTCCTTTCGACTCCGAACTTGTAAACCGGATTATATTTGCAACGACCGCTAGAACTCTTAGGAGACATAGTTGGGCATGATCAAGTTTTGGCGCCATTGCTGGAGAATTAACGGTGTTAGTATTTACGGCTAAAAGAATTGTTAGAATTCATAGTTTATTCAGCTTTCTCAACTTGAAATTCATTATATTGAAACTCTAACGTTTGTAGTCTTGTGTGTTACAAGTGCATGCCTAGAAACTCTTAAAGAACTGGTGAATTGTACGAAGCACTACTGGACCTTAAGAAAGCTTTTGAAGGAACTAAGTCAAGCAAACAAGAAAGACAAATGACAACAAAACTCAACAGAACAGATCGAACTAGACATTGGGGACGTCAATGACAACCAAAACAACAGAAACAATGCGAATGATCCGAACAATCGAGGTGTGGCACCTCTTGTGCTAGAAACAGTCTTGTATGATTGGGCACAACCCACTTCTAAAAATCTAGCAACCGCAATTGCAGTCCCTCGACTACAAGTAGAGTCATTTCAAATCTTAAACAACGTGCTATCTTTGTTGCAGAACAAGGGGTTGTTCTCGGGGTCTTACATTGAAGATCCTCAACGGCATCTGAAAAATTTCCTATCGATTTGTGTCACGCAAAAGCAACCAAAGGTGACACCGGAAGCAATAAGGCTGTTGTTTTTTCCATTCTCAGTGACGGCAGGGGTTCAGACTTGGATAAATTCGCTCCCCATAAACTCCATCACTACTTGGGAGGAATTAGTCAAGCAGTTTTTGAACAAATTCTTCCCACCCAATAATACTGCCAAGCAAGTTGATGAGATATTGAGCTTCAGGCAGAAACCAGCGGAAACATTACAAGAGACGTGGGAGAGATTCAAAGGGATGCTAGTTAAGTGTCCACACCATGGCATTATGGATCAGATATTGGGACAAAGGTTTTACATGGGATTGGCAGACAGTTTGAAAGCCAACGTTGACGCTTCAGCAGGTGGAGCATTTTTTAGAAAAGCACTCAGAGAGTGTAAGGTTTTGATTGATAAAACTCAAAACTCACTCTAAAACTCACTCTACAATCACTCCAGTAGTTCACTCAATAGCCCTAGACCCAAATAACTCCATGTCTTAGAACATGGCTACTATGATGATGCAATTGAGTATCCTCACTACAAAGATTGATGAGTCGGGCCAAAAGCATGTGCACATAGTTGACACAACTAATGGAGGCTTATGCACACCATGTATTTACCAACCATATGTGTGCTCGTGGAGTATGAAAGTGACACTCAAAACTATCAACAAAACATGAACTATGTGGGAAACTATGGAGGCCAGAGGCAAGGTGGTCAGAATTGGGGGCAGCAAAATCAGCAGTATAGACCAGCACACCAGCAGTACAATAATAACAACAATCCTGGAGCTATGCGACCACTGAGTCTAGTTGTGAGTTACCAAAGACAACACGGATACAATCATCAAAATCAACAACTAGCTTATAAACAGCCTCAACAGCAACAGATAGTGAAACAAGATAATGGGTTGTTTGAAATTAAAGGAATGTTGCAACAATTGATTAGGTCCAATGGAAAAAATGCAAGAGAAGGTTGAAGCACATGACTCAGTGATAAAAGGAATTGAGATTCAGTTAGGGTAGATATTTATGGCTCTGAATAATCGTCCCCAAGGGACACTACCTGCGGACACACAAGTCAACCCGAAAGAGCAAGGGCCGAAGCAGCTGATGGCGGTGAGTCCTAGAAATGGTAGAGGTCTTGAGTTAGAGCAATAAATTGCTCGCGAGAACCGACTAACTGAGATACTAGTGCCAATACCAATTGAGGTAGATGAGTCAACTAAGCTACCTGAAGTAAGAGTGCAGCTAGAACAAGAGGAACAAAACAAAGAAACGGAGTTTGCAAAGGAGACCAAGAAAGTGTAAGAAAAGGCACTAGAAAAAGTGGCAGATCAATATCTAACTCAAGACATAGGAAAAAAGCGACCGCCAGCACCCTTCCCGTAGAGGTTGGCCAAATATCAGGAGAATGAGCAATATAATAAATTCATGGAGATGTTGAAGCAGATTCAGGTGAACATTCCACTAATTAATGCCTTAAGGGAGATGCCCGGTTATGCAAAAATGATGAAGGACTTGATGTCTCCCAAGTTCGATTTTCAAGATTTGGCAAATGTGACATTAAATCAGACCTGTAGTGTTTTTGTGACAAGACCTATAGCAGAGAAGGTATCCGACCCAGGGAGTTCCACAATTTCGTGCACCATATGGTGCTATACTTTTTCCAAAGCATATTTGGGGGAAAGCATAAACCTGATGCCCTTGTCTATCTATAATAGGTTATTCAATTGAAGGGCAATACCCACATCCATGTTACTACAGCTAGCCGACCGAATGGTGAAGAGGCCATCAGGTATACTTGATGATGTGCTTGTGCATGTTGGAAAGTTTTTGTTTCCGAGAGATTTTGTAATTCTGTACTTCCAGGTTGATGAAGAGATTCCCATAATTTTGGGGAGGCCATTCTTAGCCACAAGGAGAGCTCTGATTGAATGTGAAACTAGGGAGCTAAATATGAGACTGAACGATGAAGAAATAACAATCAATGTGCATAAGTATATGCGGCTATCCAGTGAGTTTGCTAATTGTTCTCTGATTGAAGTTGTTGATGTGATTTTAGAGGAGGAAGATGAGGCACTGAACGCAAAAGACCCTCTAGCAGCCTGCTTGATGAACTTAGAAGAGGTAGATGGTGAGGACTTGGCGGAATGGGTTTTCGATCTTGAAGGCCAAGGGTACTGGAATAGAGAACTTGAATTCGAGACTTTACACTTAGAAGAGAGAAAGACCCCTCCAGGTAACCCATATATTGTAGAGCCACCACAATTGGAGTTAAAACCGTTAGTCTCACCTCAGGTATGCTTTCTTAGGATATAGTTCGACAATACCTCTTATTATCTCATCTGGTTTATTAGATGTGCAGGTAGAAAAACTTTTTATGTTCTAAAGGAGTGTAAGACTGCAATTAGGTGGACTATTGCAGGCATAGAGGGTATCAGCCTAATATTTTGTATGCATAAGATTCTACTGGAAGATGAGCACAAACCTTCCAGAGAACATTAAAGAATGCTGAACCCCGACATAAAAGAAGTGGTTAAGAAAGAAGTGATCAAGTGGTTAGATGCGGGAATCATCTTCCCCATCTTTGGCAGCAACTAAGTCAACCTAGTTTAGTGTGTGCCAAAGAAGGGTGGAATGACTGTAGTGCAAAATGAGAACAACAAGTTGATCTCAACAAGAACACTCACATGATGGCAAATCCGTATGGATTAAATAAGGTTGAACAAGTCCACCCGAAAAGACCATTTCCCACTGTCATTCATTGATCATATGTTAGATAGATTGGCAGGGAGGTCCCATTTTCGCTTCCTGGATGGATACTCGGGGTATAACCAAATCTCTATTTCCCCGGAGGATAGAGAGAAATCATTGTTCACATGTCCGTATGGCATATATGTCATTCGGAGAATGACGTTTGGCCTATGCAATGCACCCGCCACGTTCCAAATGTGCATGATGGCCATCTTCACAGATATGGTAGAGGAAATTATGGAGATTTTCATGGATGACTTCTCAATGGTGAGGAACTCATTCGATGAATGCCTTATGAATTTGAAAAGAGTATTGAAGAGATGTATGGAGACTAATCTAGTACTGAAATGGAAAAGGGCCATTTCACGGTACAAGAAGGAATAGTCTTGGGACACCTAGTGTCAAGTAAGGGCATTAAGGTGGGTCGTGCTAAGGTTGATGTGATTAAGAAGTTTCCTCCACCCACTTCCATCAAGGTCGAAAGAAGTTTCCTTGGTCACGCCGGCTACTACATGCGGTTTATAAAAGATTTTTCTAAAATTTCTAACCCTTTATGTAAATTGCTTGAAAAAGATCACCCCTTTGTGTTTTCTGATGACTGTAGGGCAGCTTTTGAGGAATTTAAAAAGAGGTTGGTGACTGCACCAATCATAATGGCACCTGACTGAGAGCAACCTTTTGAGCTGATAAGTGACGCAAACGACTATGTTGTGGGAGCAGGTCTTGGGCAGTGAAAAGATAAATTCATGCATCTAATCTACTATACAAGTATAACCTTAAGTGATGCCCAACTAAATTACACACTGACCGAGAAGGAGATGTTAGCAGTGGTGTTCGCATTTGACAAATTAAGGTCATAACTGATTAGCTCGAAGGTAATTTTTTATACTCACCATGCTTCTCTCAGGTACCTAATTGAAAAAAAGGACTCAAAGTCGTGCCTGATCTATGGGTGCTACTACTGCAAGAATTTGACATGGAAATTCGTGAACAAAAGGGAACGGAAAACCAAGTGGCTGATCACTTGTCTAGGTTGGAAGGAGCAGAGAAGAAGGTTGAGGTGGAAGAGATTATGGAGAATTTTTAGGATGAACAACTGTTGGCTACGAGCCTTAAGGTAGAGCCATAGTATGCAGACATTGCAAACTACCTGGCGAGAGGTATTGTCCCCTATGACCTTTCCTCTATTCAAAAGAAAAAGTTTGTTTATGACTATCGCATGTATTAATGGGATGAGCCTTATCTATTCAGGATTTGTGTTGATAACATGATCCATAGATGCATCCCTAAGACTGACCAATCTTCTGTTTTGCAGGCTTGTCATGCATCCCCATATGGTGGTCCTTTCGGGGGAGTAAGGACGGCTGCGAAAGTGTTGGAGTTGGGTCTTCTACTGGCCGACATGGTTCAAAGATGCACACCTCTAGGTGAAGGGTTGTGATGAATTCCAATAGGCCCGGAATATTTCTCACCGACATGAGATGACTATGAACCCAATTCAGGAAGTGGAAGTGTTTGACGTATGTGGAATCGATATCATGGTGCCTTTCGTCAGATCATATGGAAACAAGTACATACTTGTAGCTGTGGAATATATGTCAAAATAGGTGGAAGCTATGGCACTCCCTACAAATGATACAAAGGGAGTCATTGATTTGTTGAGAAAGAATATATTCACCCAATTTGGCACTTCAAGAGAAATAATCAGTGATGGAGGAACTGACTTCTGCAACAGAGCTTTCACAAAGTTGTTAGAAAAATATGGTGTTTGCCACAAGGTTGCCACCCCATATCATCCACAAATAAGCGAGCAAGTGGAAGTGTCGAATAGAGAAATAAAGAGTGTGTTGACAAAGACCTTGAATGCTATAAGAACAGATTGGTAGAAAAAGTTAGATGATGCACTCTAGGCCTATCATAATGCTTTTAAAACCCCAATTGGCATGTCTTCATATAAACTGGTGTATGGGAAAGTGTGTCACTTACCCGTGGAATTCGAGCATAAAGCTTTGTGGGCATTAAGGCTGCTGAATCTCGACATGGAAATAGTGGGTACACGTATAATAACAGAGTTGCAAGAGCTTGATGAGTTTCGCTACCATGATTTTGAGAGTACAAATTTATACAAGGATAGAATGAGGTGATGCATGACAAAAATATTCTTGAGAGAAATTTTAAACCTGGAGATGTGGTATTGTTATACAATTCGAGATTGAAGTTGTTTCCGGGCAAGTTGAAGTCAAAATGGTCAGGACCATTTCGTGTGGTAGAGATGCATCCAGCCGGAGCCGTAGAAATTGCTTCAGAAGATGGCTCCCACAAGTTCAAAGTTAACGAGCAACGGCTAATGGTGGAGGAAGATAAAGTGATCTCAGCGATGTACTTGAAGGATCCTTGATAAGGGATAGCCCGAGTCGTGCCGCGACTTTAAATCAGGCGCTTCGTGGGAGACAACCAGTTGTAATGCTGTAATTCATCGTGTCACGATGTTAAATCAAGAACTAGTTGGGATGCAACCCAATTTTCTTATTTTCATCTCATTGTCTTTTAGTCACAAATAAAAAAAATTAATTAAAAAAAAAAAAGAAAGCGGGGGGCAGCGAAGCGAAGCTAGCTTCGCGAGACCGAGACCAAAAATGTTGAGGAGAAAACTGTTGGGGATAGCGAAGTCTGCCTTGCTTCGCGAGACCGGGACCAAAAGAGAAATAACAAAAGAGAAGAGGGGACAGCGAAGTGCCCATAGCTTCGCAAGACCGGGACCGGGCATAGCTGAAATAGGTAAAGGGGCGTGTCTCCAGGTCGCGCGGTCCTGGCGCGACCATATGTATTTTTATATTTTTTATTTTTTATTATTTCCGTTTTAATAAATAAATAAGGAAATTAATTAAAAAGGGAGAAAAGCATCAAAACTTAAAAAAAAACCAAATAAAAAAAGGAAGAGAAATTAACCCCCCCCCCCCCTCCCTTCCTCCCCGCCTTTATTTTTATTCCTTTCACCAGCGACCACCCTTCTCTTTCTCCTTTCTCCCAAGCGTCTCCTCCCCCAGGTGAGCCTCCCTCCTCTCTATTTTTTCATTTTTTTCTATCTTCTTCTCTTTCTCGGCCGGTTCTAGTAATTGCTTTCCTTAGATTAGTTAGTTTTTGTTTTCCTCTTTTATTTCTCTCACGCTCTCTAGTTGTGTTGTTGTTTAGGTGGTAGGATGATTAATGATTTTTTTTTGAATGGTGGAGCATATTTTGCTCCCACACTTGTTGGTGGTTATGCATATTGAGGTGGAAAACTACAATTCCCACCACCTCATTCTAAATGGGAGGGTACACTATTGGCAAATTGAACCAATGAAGCTAAACAAGAGTTGTGCACATTAATTGTTCGATGAATTGTCTGAATGAAATTTTTGGTGAGATGTCGTGCATTCTGAGTAGCTAAACTACCTCAGTTGGCAATACGAACACATCTTAAGTGTGGGGTAGCCGTTGGGTGTCCTATGAACTAAATTGTGCTCTTTCTAAGACAAGTGTCATCCGCGGCCAACTTAAGCATGACTTACGTGTTGCTTTCCTCACCTGTTTTTGCATGATGTTAATTAACATTGGATGAGTATAAAGTTTTTTCTAGTCCTCGTGACTCTTCTTGTGCACATATGCTCAAATGCTACATGTGTGATAGGACGCACACCACTATGACGTAATGTGGCTAGAGGGAACTAATGTTGTTTCTTGGATCTTTCAGGTACTATGACCTCCTCTAGGACACCTAAAAGTAACCATGGTAAGGGTAAGCTACCCTCAGAGAATCCTTCCAATAAAACTGGGGCATAGGCTAAGCGTGCTACTGAGCTTTGAACAAAGACAAGATACGATATGGATGTACGGGAAATTTCTGAAGCAATACCACAGGAAGTGCAACACACACTGCCATCTAGGCTGAGAGAAGAACCACTCCTGATTCGTGAAGGATCTTCGAGGCCACCCAAGGCTTAAAAGCGCAATGTGGTTGATGTGCAAGGGCGAGGCAAAGTTATAGTCGATACGGAATTTGAGTCTTAGGAAGACCAATCCGATGAATAGGAGTTTGTAGAGGTTTCTTTACCCGAGGGTGATGGTGAACCTAGTGAACCAGTGGATGACTCGGTGTGGAATAAGAACTTTCTTATCAAGAAGGGATGGCTACATTAATAGGCACTTAAAGGAAAGCAAGTCAATCCATCTTTGTTCAAGAGGCAATATTTCTTGCCGATCGTGCAGAAGATTGAAAGGTACGGTTGGACACATTTTTCTAAGGGACCCAAGGGCGAGGTGAATGTGACACTTGTACATGAATTATATGTTAATTGGGATCCAGAAAAGGGTGATAATATTGGCTGGGTCCGCGATCGTAAGGTTGACATCTCTCCCAATGCAGTAAATAAGCATTATCGTATTCCATTCCAATCTCATGATGAGTATTTGCGTCAATTGAAGAAGCCAGACAAGCACCACATGTTGCAGCCAATGTATGATCCAATGATGGAGTCGTCATGGACCAAAACCACAGGTTTGGGGAAGGGATGCATGACTAGGGAGACTAGGACTTGGTTGACTTAGGTAAGTAAAAGGTTAAGGTCGGTGACACATAAATCTATTGTATATTGGGAACGTGTGTTATTTGGTATATGAATTGATGGAGAATATACTCGTGAATCTTAGGGAGGTGATGCAGAGTTGAATGCGTCAAACATGAGGTAACCAGCAACTCAGCCTTTACTTTGTGCACACCTTGATCGCATCTTGGACAAATATAAGTTAGCCAGACATGGCGATGATTTTAGATTCGGCATTGAAGGAGCATTGCATGATATTTGTGATATGTCGGACCCAAATAAGGAGCAGGTCTAGAGTATCAGTAAGGATATGCAGTTCACAGCAATAGAGGGTGAGATACACCAATTGAGACTGGAGTTAGAGGCTCGAGATCGCGCACTAGCTGATGCAGCAGAGTCCATGGAGCAGAGGATGCAGTCTCACTTTGCACGCTTGATTGTAGTCTTTAAAAGTAACCTACTGACCCGTTCTAGTGGGGTACAGACTGTTATAGAGGGGTCCCACATCATTGAGTTGAGGGTTATTGATAGCACTATTGCGGAGAAGCCAGGATTGGCTGCTATGACTGTAGCGGGCATGGAGAATGCTGAGATTGAGGTTCCTCCGACTGTGGAGGGCGAGAAGATTGATACAGTTGACATGCCTGGTATTGCCTTAGAGGATCCAGCACTTCTGGGAGGCCAAGGTCCACACCTCGACCCGAGTGATTTGAGGGAGTTTCTGACACCCACTCTACTTTTGATCTTGCTTATTTGTATTTCTTTGATATTGTGCAACTGAGGACAGTGCACATTCTTAAGTGTGGTGTAGGGTGTCAAGCTTTAATTTTTATGGCATGTTCTTAACTGCTAGTGATACACTTTGAACATGATCACTCTTATGGCCATCGTAATTGTATAATTATAGTAGTTTTTTTTAGTGGCTTAATCCCGGGTTTTCTTTAAACCACGGTTCTTTCCCGAGGATGCCAGTTTCTTGAACCGGGTAGTTTTAGATAGATTTTTCTCAAGCTTTGTAAAGAATTGTGGATGTTTCCCGATGATGGATTGCCTAGACAGTTTCCTTGAGGGACTAAAGTCTAGAGAAAAATACAAAAAGATTTTTCTATTTCTCTTTTATTTTGTTTTCTGGTTGAACTGACAATGGAATTGGAAGAAGCTTGAGGAATTTGTGCTTTTGACATGTTTTACATCGAGGCTTAGGTCTGTAGCATTTGAACTAAGTAATTTCTTCATGATCTCTATAATTACATGCCTTGATAATATGTGTGTCTTTCTTTTGACACCGAGGCTCATCTTTAGACTCTTGTGATTAATTTTTGTGTGTTGAAAGTTTACGATGATTGTGCTAGTTGCTTTAACTCAAGTGTCCTTTACGAGTTGTCCTAAGTGAGTCATGTGCATTGTGTGAGGTGAGACGTTAGTGTACTCTGTTCCATCTTTGTGAGTCTAGAACTTTCCCCGTGTGTGAGTCAAAGAGAAATAATTAAGTCTTTAAGTTGGGAAGTGATATAGGTTTTCTTTGACTGACCATTTAGCATATTTTCCTACCAATGCTAATATTACCCGTAGTCACCCCTTTTGATCATGTAGACAATTTTTTTGGAAACCACATTACAAGCCGAATCCCTTTTGTTCTTAATCAAATCTTGTTGAACCTTTACCTCTGAAACCGCTTAAGTAGCTAGAAGAGCAAAGAAAGAGAGTGGGTAGTTGTTGAGTGGAACCATAGAAAGGACGAAAAGGTGCACTTGTGTATAAATAAATAAAAAATATATACTAGCCAGAAATACCAAATTAAAGAGAGTGAAAACAAAACACCACTCATATCTTTGTCTAGGCTAGTAAGTATCTATATGTTGACGTTCTTAGTGAAGAAGGGCCTAAATATATATGGTTTCATGGAAAGACATCGAATTGATCAAGACAAGAAGGTGATTAAAAGTGAAGTGTAGTGTATTAAAGTGGTTAGCAGGGCTAGTCACTATTTTCTCAAATATATCATACTCGTCCCTTAGACTACATTACAACCTGTAAATTCCTAGTTGATCATAGACTTTGTGAGCTTAAATTAGTAGAGACTTGGATGGAATAAGAGTTTCTTTGTGAGAGTGAGCAAATTCTTTTGATTTGAGAGTCCTTAAATTATACTTGAACTTATATTTGAGTGTGTGGACTACTTTCTCTCTATCTTTTGTTGGTGAGGGCGCATGATTTGCAAAGGATTGGTAGAGACCTTGATTTTGGAGTAGGCACAAGGAGCGAGTCATAGTGTTGAATGCATTAGAGTCAAGTTTTGAGGCGAGAATGTTAGAAAGAGCCGCATGAATATTTTAAATGATTTTGGCATGAGTTTAAAACTTGAGGAATGGTATGAAGAGTACATATGTAGGGATATAACCGTTGATATTGGTATGATGCTTGAGTATGTTTTGAAAGGTGTTTCTTGCTTATGTGCTTCATTTTAAGTTGCTCGAGGACGAGCAAAAGTTTACGTGTGGGGTGGTGTCACGACTCAATTTCCCCTCCGTTGGGTATCATGATGGCACCTAGTCTTAGGGACTAGGTAAGCCTAACCTTTTATGAATAACAACAACAATTAAAGAAAATCTAATAGTTTCGATATGGAAACCTTTACATAATATTACAATTTTGCAACACTGGTAGTATAAGTCATAAGCTCTACAGACTTTGCTACAACTTCTAGATACAACTGTTTAGAAATAATTAAAAACAGTGTAAGAACAAAATATGACGGTGACTCTGAAACGCACGAACGCTATAGCGGTTTTACCTTGAGTCCACACAACAGCAGTCGCGCTGCTAGCTATCGCTCGGCCGGCTAAGTAAAAACCTGGGATCTGCACACAAAAATATGCAGAAGTGTAGTATGAGCACATCACAGTGGTGCCCAGTAAGTATCAAGACTAACCTCGGTGAAGTAGTGACGAGGACTAGTCCAGACACTCACCAGTCAAATAACTGAACAAGTAAAGTATAGGGCGACGTAATATGACATCTACATAAAGACTACGCAATATGGCTAACAACCCAGTAAAAATTCAATAAGGAAAGGAATAACATGTATCAGCGGAAAAGACATAAAAATCACACGAAGCGTAAATGGAACACAACCTAAATTCGAAATACAACCATACAACAAAGACAAGTAATAACTCAGCAATTTCAACTACATTCACATCAAGTTCTTAGTCGTCTCTACGAGGTACCGAACCTCGGACAAATCACAACTCACGGGTCCCACTATCTGAACCCTAACATCGGCATCTTGTGCCCTCATTTCAGCTAATAACTGCACGGACGACTCACGTGCCAATTGGAATCATCCCACATATAAAGCAAGTAAAACAAGGTATCTACACTCAACAATAATAAGGAAACCCTTAATCTGACAATAATGCTTAACTACGTTTATGATCGTGCAGGTGTCCTAACATAATTCAATGCCAGTAAGCATAAAGAAAGAAAAGGGGAAACACGTACAAAAATCTTCTCACAATTTACAAAAGAATAAGCTTAGACAGTGAGTGTGCCATTACACAATATCAACAACAAAGAATGACCCCAGGCCAACACAAGTATCACAAACAATCCCTGACATAGCCCACCTTGACTCGCCACATATGCAATAGTAAAGTAAATGCCCGCCTTGTCCCGCCACACGTGCATAATCATGTTCCCATCTTGTCTCACCACATGCGCAACCCACATATACATATCCCGCCTTATCACGCCGCATGTGCAATATCAATAGTAATCACAACACTGCATAAACCTCGTGCAAATTCCCATATCAACAACTGCACGGCAAAAACCTCGTGCATCACCACAACAAGTGCAACAATAACAATAATATCAGGTACGATAAATACATCAACTCAAGAACCTTCGATCACAAGAAAAGGCGAGGCTAGTTCACAAGAAATAAGCACAATAAAGAAAAACTAGGCATAGTAAGAACAACTCAACAGGGAGGAAAATAGCATGTAACAGTCGTACCCAATTGCACGGTTCAACAACAAGAGACTAACACGAATCTGATAACTCTATGTAAGGGCAAGTCAAATAAGGTATAGGATATCTAAACTTCTTTTAAGGTTGGGCAGTTAGGAGGATATTCAACAATTTCACTTAAGGACAAGCAGTGGGAAAATAACTGTAACCTCCAGTGGGACCAAAAAATTATAGGATGAGATGATGATAATTACAAATAGAGATAAGCAGTTCTGAAGACATAGCATGACAGTAAAAGGGATAAAATCTTCAGTTAAGTCAATTAGGAGTCAAATAGGCAATAGAGTGAATCAAAAAGCAAGTAACTTCTAATTTAAGCAGGTAGAGATGAAACTAGTAATTAGAAACTCAGTTATAACAAGAACAACTTCATATACGGTGAATATAAGGACCTACGAACCCTAAAAGTCTAACCTTCCACAAATAAGTCCAAGCACGCACTTGTCACCTCACGTAAACGGACTACAATCAACATAGAAGACTCGATCCTAAGGGGTAGTTCCTCCACACAAGGTTAGGCAAGACTCACCTCAAACGAAGCTCAAATCAATCTGAAACCACGCCCTTGCCACGAGTATCCAACTCTGAATGGCTCAAATCTAATCAAATCAATTACATAACATAAATATAACTACAAGTAACTACTTTAGCTAAAGAATTTGAAGCTAAAGAAAGAAAATAGGAAAAATTCCCAAAAAGACTCCCCGGGTCCACGTCTCAAAATCGGGTAAAAATCAAAAATTACGAACACTCATTCACTCACGAGTCTAACCATACCAAATTTACTCAAATCCGACTCCAAAATCTCGATCAAAACCCCAAAATTTGGCCTAAGAATTTTTCTCAAATCTTCCCCAATCTTCTACTCTAAATCACTAATTTAATGTTGAAATTAAAGATATAATCATGGGAAGTAACCAAAACTAGGTAAAAATCACTTACCCCAAACACCCACGCAAGAATCTCTCCAAAATCACCTTCTACCGAGCTCCCAATTAAATTTTGTGATATGAACTCAAAACCCTCATTTTTGAACTTTAAATTCTGCCCAGGTATTCCTTCTTTGCATTCGCGGGCCACCCATCGCGTTCGTGATGAACAAAAACTCTCAAAATCCATTTCCAAACTCTTCTCAGACAGCCTCTAGTATAATAGCTATAACGTTTTATACAGAACTTCAAATGACAAATGGTTTAATGTTTTGAAATTTACACACCAAGATCTCAAACTTTCATGTGTAGGTCATATCCCAATTACTTATATATTTTGAGATATAAGCTGTCAAAGTCAGCCCTATGCAACACAAATTTCTTCTTCATCTTCCCGGATAGTCTGTAGTATACCATCCATCAAGTTTTGTACACAAATACAAATGCTAAATGGTTTATTTTTCTGAAAACTATACACAAAGGGCTACAACTTTTGTTTTTGGATTATCTTCAAAATTCGTATAGATTGTCAGATATGAGCTTCCAAAGTCAGACCTGCGTAACAGAGATTTTCTTCTTCGCGAACGCGATGAACAAAGTCCCTGAAGCCAAATCCTTCTTCGCGAACGCGAGAAGATCCTCCCGAACGCGAAGAACAACACCAGGCACCAGCATCAGCTATTGCAAATCAGCCAGAAATGATCCAAAACCACCCTGAGGCCCCCAGAACACCGTCTAAACAAACAAACAAGTTTAATAACCTAACACGGACTCGCTCGGGGTCTCAAATCATGTCAAACAACGCCGAAAATGCAAATCGCTCCATGAATCAAACTATGAACTTCCAAATCTTCCAACTTTGAAAACTCGTGCCGAAACCAATCTAATCAACCGGGAAAAATGTCAAATTTTGTAGACACGTCCCAAATGACATAACAAAGATGTCCAAATTCTCAGAGTCGCATTCCGAACCCGATATCTCAAAAGTCAATTATGGGTCAAGCTTACCCTTTTTCCAAATTTCAATTTTTTTCAACTTCCGTCGAATTGCCTCAAATTACTCTATGGACCTCCAAATCCAAATCCGGACGACGCCTAAGTCCAAAATCACCATACGAATTTGCTGACATCATCCAAAACTTATTCTAGAGCCGTTTATACCAAAGTCAAATTCCGTCCAAATTCTTACCGCTTAAGCTTCCAAAAATAAAATCTTATCGGTAGCTGAATTGAACCATGCACGCAAGTCGATATACATAATATGAATCAGTTCAAGACCTTACACCACTGAATGGAACTTAAATTCTCAAAATGACTGGTCGGGTTGTTACAGGGTAAAAAGTGCATGTGTGAGTGTGTTTGTATGCTATTTCGTGTGTGATTTGAGGGAGTTCCCATCACTTTTGAAGTGAAAATATGCTCATAACTTATTTCTTATGTGTAGGAACAAACTTGCGCGGAAAAGGATCAAATGGAAGAAAAATTGGTGAAAAAAGAGCAGAAGAGAAAAGTCTTGAACAGCGAAGCTAGGTTCACTTCGCCAGACTGGGACCAAAGCAGAAGAAATCACGAAGTCCTGGACAGCGAAGTGAGGGTCACTTCGCCAGACCGGGACCGGGACAAAACTTTTCCAATCCTAATTAAGAGAAGCAATTCAGCCCAATCCAACTCTAAACCACATAAATATGAGAGTTAGCCACTTTTTGAAGGGAGAGAAGACTTGGGAGAAGCAAGAACACGCTTGGGGCAAGCAGAAGGTTTCAGCATCACGTTTGTTTTCCTGTTTCTTCCTAATTTTCCGTTGTTATGAATTCTAATCTTGTGTTTGTTGAAACAATTATGAGTAGCTAAATTTTCATCCAGCTTTTGATGGAACCTCTTAAAGGATGACTTTTCCATTGCGTTTAATATGAATTTGTCATTTACCTTTCTCTACTTGTTCAACTATATGATTATTATGGTCGATTAAAGGGCCCTCAATTGACTGTGCCTATTAAGTGTGTATTGCTTGGAAAAGGGTACACATTTAGGTAGTTTTTGACCAACATCACTCCTAATGTATATGAGGAATCCATACGGAGGGTTTAAAGGTGGGATTAGGAATAACGAAACCTTGGTGCGATCTTATTGAACGGTAAACTAGTGCCAACTAGCATAGCTTGGAAAAATACGTCTAGTAAATTGTTGTATTTGCTCGGAAGAGAATTACGACACCTAAAGTAATCACGATCAGTAGAGATATCTAGTAAAATCTATAGGAAACATAGCAGGGGAAATTCTGACAGTAGGGGAAATCAAAACCGTGGACTTTTCCAGTCTTGTCTACAATATTTGCTTTATTAGTAATAAAATAAAAAAAAAATTAAATACCTTATTTTTAGTTAGTAAAAACTCACTCATTATTCAATATTTTTGAAGGTTGATTACTTGAAATCAAGCGAAACTAGTGATTGTGATTAGTAGGCTAATTCCCTCCGAGATTCGACTCCGGACTTGTAAATCGGATTATATTTGCAATGACCACTAAACCTCTTAGGAGACATAATTGGGCGTGATCGATGCTCCATCTAACAACTTTGAGGAGGACAACCTAAGGCATTTTAGTTTCGTGGATTTCCTTCTCTTTTAAATTGTTGTACGAGACTCATTACAATTCCGTTAAAAATGAGTTTTCTTGCTCAGATATCAAGGGCGGATAAATTTCTGAGTATTGTAATACATACTAATCTCACTCGCAACTAGTTAAGTATTTTTTGAAAAATTGTTTACCCTTAAAATCGGATAACAATTAAACTTATAAGTGGTTTTAAGGATATGTGATTTCACCTAGCACAAATTGATAAATAAGATGATTAATGCTAGAAATTAATAGTGAAATAAAGCAAACCAGTATAGAAATGCAATTTGGCCCTCGATCTAGATCGCCCTCGAACCGGCTGAGAATATAGTTAAGAAATATGAACTAAACAGAAGAACAGGAGAGTTTAAGAGAGAAAATGTATTGCTTTGTTATGCGAGAGTTAGATGATTACAAATGATTAGAACCCCCCTTTGTATAGTAGAGGAATTCTAATTATGGTACAATTATAATTACAGAAGGAAATCCCATGATTATCTAAATATCCGTTCTTGATTTGATCCGTTTCGAGATTTCTGCCACGATGCTCGACCGGTCACGGATATCCCGACTTTCTGTTAGTATGTTATCTTCGTTCTTGCTAGAGGTCTATCTTGTTTTTTCTAGATCATTACTGGTCTCGATCTCGATTGGCACTTTGAATCCCGAGCTCGGTACCGCACCTTCATGTCTCGGTCTGATATAACACGGGGCTGATCCTCAGCCCACCATCCTAGTCTTGGTTAATCAACAAAATCGATTGAGCTCGGTTCTCACCGTATACAAATAGTCCCCTCATTTTTTGGAGTGTAATGAGAAGAAACAAATTGAGATTTCGACCTTTACCCCGATTTTCATGACGTCATCATCGTGACGTAACCGACATAGGTGACAGAAATGTCCCGTCGGTATAGTTCCCCAGGTATTTAATGTGTGTCAGTTGACGGTCGGCCACTACTAGCTTTGAATAGTCGTCGTGAAACCCATAAATAGGTCCCTTTTCCATTCTTTCAAACATTACTTTCAATCTCTTCTCCTCTAATCTTCAAAGCTCTCTGCATCCTTCAAGCTTTTCATCTTCAAATCTTCAAGTTCCATTGTTGATCCCTTCTTGAAATTCCAAATATTATCATCTCTATTCTTCTTTACCCTCAAAATCTAATGGCAAAAACGTCCGAAACAGTTCCACAAATAGAAACCGCCTCCTCATCTTGGTCGGCCTGTGAGAAAATAGCAGCGGAGCCACGCCCTGAAGAGCTTGTTCCTGGGGGGTGCGTTATTAGTTCCGACTTTAAGGTCAAGAAAACCTCATCAATCCCCGGTCAATGCGAGCTGGTATTGAGATACATATGCTCGATATCCGAGAATTTCCTCAAACAAGTGAAGAAAGACTGTAACTAGGAAAACAAAGAAGTAGTGGTACCAGCCCCTAAAGAAGATATCACTACCCACGTGGAAGGGTTTTTGAGTGTTTACACTTACCCTTTCACGCTGGGTCCCCTCGATCCAGTCATCGTGGACTTCTGCCGAAAATACCAAGTGACCCTCGGACAAATCCACCCCTCTTTTTGGAGGATTGTAATATTTCTCTGATTTTTCGTGAGCAAAATTGACAGGTTCCCTTTCACCCTCAACCACCTTATAAGGTTGTATAGCCCCTGATTCTACCGAGGTGGGTTGATAAAAATCCAACGACGGGCCACAAAGACTTTCATCTCAAGCATAGATAAGGACAGAGGTCGAGGTTAGATGGGTCGATTTGTCCGAGTGAGGACCTCGGACCTGATTCTAGCTGAGAGCATGCCGCTTCCCGAAAGATGGAATATGAAATGTATGTATGATTCCATTATCAATTTCTGCATGTTAATTTCACTTCGTCACCTTCTCTTATCGATGTTCTTTTTTAGTGTAGTTGATGCCTGAATGTCGGGTGCAGTTCCCCATCTAGAGAACTGGGTCAGGAGCCTAGTCTCGACGTCAACTTATGTTGAACGCGCATGGCGCGATTTATCGAAGGGCCGATGGGAAGCCAAGAACCTTGGTAAGACTTATTCTTGTATATAATGATTCAATTAAAGAATCCCTATGAACTTACTCAGTTTCTTCTTCTGCAGGTCTCATAAAAGATCCAGTCATGAGGCCCCCTACCACTGAAGAAGAAACTCCACTCCCTGTCCTGAAGCCGGCAAAAGAGAACAAGAGGAAAAAGACCTCGACCTCTGAAGGGTCAAAGCCTAAGAAGAGAGTGGCTCGTAAGACAAAAAATAACGTCATTCCTTTGTCAGTAGAGTCAGCCCAACTTCTAAGGGAGGAAGAGGAAGAATAAGAAAAGGAGGACGATTTCGGTCGGGTGGCTCGACTACGAGCTAATACCAACGGTCAAAAGGCCACCAGATTGGTCGAAGCTAGAAATATTTTGTCTCGAGATGTCGGGGTCCAAGAGAGGGATTCAATTGGAGTCCCTGAGCTAACAGGAGCTGAAGGTGCCTCACCTCAGTGAGATAAGGCTGCGTATATGGTTGTGGAGGCCGGTCTCGAGGCTCATCGAGATGGAGAGAACGCCCCAACAGACCCACTTGGGGCAATAGAAATCGGAGACTCCCCATCATTTCCTTCATTTTTTGAGGAAATAATTCAGTAGGCTCAGGCCATGAAGAGTCCTTATGCAGAAGGAGCCCACGGAGGGGAGGACCCTTTCCGTGGTTATTTCACTAGGGTCTATCACCATGCTGGCTTGAGTGACTTAGATATACCGAGGAAGATCTCAGATGAAACTTCCTCGAGTTTTAGATTAACCAGCCAGTTTCCGGCCCCTAGTGTCAATCCCGGGTGCAAACGAACAATCATAATCTCGATCCCGGAGGATGCACGAGTTTTTTCCACCCCCCTAGTTACCTTCCAAGCCTGGTCACGGAGGAAGACCAAGATCTGATGGACGAGGTGGGAGTGCCTTGAATCGGGTAAGCCCTAACTCCCTTGTCGATACCAATTTCCATACTTGTGATTTTCTCTTCTTGCTTAATTCTTTTTCCTCTTTTGTGTAGGCCTCGGTGCTTCATCATGAAGCTTTTTCCAGGTCTCGAGGAGAACTGAGCCGATACGAGGACAAAATTCAAGGGCTCACTGAGGAGAAAAATGCCCTCAAGCTTCTCAGTGAGCAAAAAGAAGAAGAAGCCAATGGCCTTCGAGCTGAGTTAGCTGCGGCTCAGAAAGAACAAAGCGAACTGGCCAAGCAGGTAATAAGAATAATAGAAGTTTAAGACACCGGCTCGTGCGTGATGGCTTACAGTTCGATCCCACAGGTCCAACAGAAGCTCAAGATAATCGGGCAACTTTGTGAAAAGGCAGATGCAGTGAAGGCGGAAACCAGAGCATGGAAGCAAAACATGGACCGTCTTGCCTTAGAGAAGGAGGCTGCTCGAGCTTAACTAACTTCAGCTGAGAGTCAACTCCAAAGCTTGAAATAGAAAAACTTGGTGCAAGCCAAGAAAATCGAGGAGTTCCAGACTTGGTTGGGTTCAATAACCTTCGATCGAGAGAAGCTGGTCATGGAACTTGCAGCGGCCAAATCTAAGGCTGAGACGGCCAAGGCTGATGCTTAAGAAATCGTGGTCGTTTACCGATCCAACGCCAAATCCTCTTAAGATCGAGTAAAGGAAGTTACCGATGTCTCTAAAATTCAAGCGTATTGGGTGGCCAAGCATGCCACATTCAAGTCTCGAAGGGAGACTCTCGAGGAGATACATGCTCGTGGCTTTGATCTAACTTTCGGGATCAAAAATAGATAAGAGCTTGAAGTCGAAGCCAAAGAATTGGCCTCTCCCAATGACGATGACTCCGGGAGCATCATTGGTTCCGAGAGTGGAGAAGACCCTAATGGTGAAGATGCTGCCCCTGGAGAAGATTAGGCACTTAGGATCTTTCTTTACGGATTTTTAATAGAATCCTAATCGGGCCATATTGCCCTTGTAAATAACTTTTTGATGTGTATAAAAAGATCTTTTCCTTTCCATCTTGTCTTTACTTCATTTCTGTATTATGAAATTTTTGTTTTATTTATGCCTTATGAAATTGTATTCATAGGTTTGAGACTTAGGCAATTTGACTGAAACAGAACTAGTATAGTCTTTACGATCGAGTGAGTTCTTTCTCGAACTCGAAGTAAGGTAACCCTTAGGTTTTATTTGAGTGAGGACAATCTCTTGAACTCAAAGCAAAAAAAGGACCTTAGGATTTTGTATTAGGCTGATACGACCTTTGTAAAAACAATATTTATCGCTTTCTCCCCTTTTCGTCTTGAAAAGTTTTTTATCATTTGTATAAAATCTGTAATGCCTTAGCACGAAATAAGGAATTGTTTGAGAGTTTGAACAATATTGTGCTCATTAGAGTTTTCGAGGCTTGATATTATCGAATCCCTTTGTAATTTTTCCTAGGGTAGCATTTTTAACCCGTTTATGAAAATATTCGAAGGCCTAGTTTATTACAAAATTTGGACGTCTCCGAGGCGTGTTAATTTGGTTGTAGCCTTTTTACTTTGGGAATTGCATCTTGGGATTATTTTCCTATTTCACTTCGAGCTTGCCCGAAGTATCAGTCCCGAGTGGGGTGGCCGTGGCCTATAAAAATCGAGGGTTGCCTTTAAGGTCTTATAATCTCGAAGTTTTGATAGTTCGATCTCGTCTATTTTTCAGAGTGTGGGTTTAGTTGTTCGATTTTCAGTAATGATTTGACCTTAAGCCTTTTTACAAAATAGATCAAGAGTACGAAATTGTAAAGTAGAAAACTTTTCTAAGGCATGAGATATTGGCAAGGAAAAATACTTCTATTTAATAAAAGATTATACATGCGTACATGTTTGATGTTAGGGATTGAGCAACCTATATGGGCGCCGTTCATTCGACCGTTTGGCCCCTACAAATTTTACCTATCGATACCATGATATCACGAAGTAGTTTCCTTGCAACAAAGTTGACATTCGAGGGTAATGCCCCCCAGTATTCGAGGTCGATTGTAAAGAGGCCTCGAATACTATTGAATTGTTCTAAGTTAGCATGATCAATGGGTTCCTCGTTAAAAACCTTGCCATAAAAAACCATTTGGGATAAAAACCGGTCTAAGGGAAAAAGAGTGCAACGCATGCTTTTAGACCTAAAGACTTCGTGTTGAAAAATCCATCGGCATTCCTGATCGAACACCTGCAATGGTTAGTTTAAAACATAAATGAAAATGGAAGGGTCGTACCTTATAAGTAGTATCGTTTTAGGAGTGACACGTTCCAATTATTAAGTAATTGCTCGTCGTTCATCGTGTCAAGCTTGTGGATCCTTTTCCGACGATGTTCAGGACCTCAATTTTAAAATGTCGAAGATTGGCTCTTCGATTGTAGTACCTTTCGATCTGCTATTTTTGTGTGGCCAATCGAACGAGGTCGGCCTCGTGTCTTTTGTCTAATAATTCTAGGCTTGTATTAATGGCCTCGTGGTTTGATTCTTATTTTGCATATCGAAACCTAAGGCTAGGTTCCCCGACCTTGACTGGGATAAGAGCTTCGGCACCATAGACTAAAGAAAATGGTGTTGCCCCTGTACTGGATTTCAACGTCATGCGGTATGCCCAAAGAACCTCGGGCAATATCTCTCTCCATTTTCCCTTAGCGTCAGTCAATCTCTTCTTAAGATTTTGAATAATGGTTTTGTTGGTCGATTCGGCTTGTCGTTCCCGCTGTGATGATATGGTGTTGATAGAATCCTTTAAATCTTGTGATCTTCGATAAATTTAGTCACTTTGCTGCCGATGAATTGCTTTTCATTATCACACACAATCTCGGCAGGCATCCCAAATCGACATATAAAGTGGTCCCAAATGAAGTCTATGACTTATTTTTCTCTCACTCTCTCGAAAGCATGTGCTTCAACCCACTTAGAAAAATAATCAGTCATAAATAAAATAAACTGAGCCTTACCTAGGGTCGATGGAAGAGGGCCGACGATGTCCATTCCCCATTTCATGAAAGGCCATGGGGATAGGACCGACTGGAGTTGCTCCCCGGGCTGGTGAATCATTAGCACATACCTTTGACATTTGTCGCATTGTGAACCAATGATTCGGCATCAGAATAATTTCCACAAGTGCCTTCGTGAATCTCCCGTAGGACATAGTGGGTATCTCCTGGTCCCAAACATATCGCCAATGGTCCATCGAACATTCTCCTAAATAGTGTTCCATCCTCGGACAAAGTGAATTGTGCTGCCTTTGTGCGTAGAGTTCTTGACTCCTTTGGATCTGAGGGGAGCTTCCCGTTCTTTAGGTATTCTATGTACTTGTTTCTCCAATCCCAGGTCAGACTTGTAGAGTTAATTTCGGTGTGGCCTTCTTCGATCAATGATCTCGAGAGTTGTATGACAGTCCCCGAGTTAAGTTCGTCATCTTCGGCTGATGACCCCAAGTTTGCAAGGGCATCGGCCTCGTTGTTCTGTTCTAGAGGTACATGTTGTAAGGTCTACTCTTTAAACTGATGTAAAGTTACATGTAGCTTGTTCAAGTACCTATGCATTCGGTCTTCTCAGATTTCGAAAGTTCTGTTGACTTGATTTACCACGAGTAGAGAATCATATTTGGCCTCGATGACCTCTGCTCCCAAGCTTTTAGCTAACTCGAGACCTGCAATCATGGCCTCAAACTCGGCCTCATTATTAGTTAATTTTGAGGTTCTGATAGATTGTACTTGAATGGGATGACAACAAGGTTATTTAAAAGAATAGCTTTTAGTTATTGTAAGATATTGAGAACAACTCATGAGCTACTGATTAAGCCTTGGATGTATCTATTATTTGATGTTCTGCTATATTTTTGGGAGGTCTTGGTTTTATATCCAATAAAAAAAAGATAGTTTGGTTGAAAAAACAGAACCTTAGGCATGGTACAAGTGATTTTGAAGAGTTGATTACATTTTGGAAAAGCATGTGTTTTGAAATATTTTTGAAAGAAAAGAAATTTCTTAGCTAGATTAGCGAATATAAAGTACAAAGTTCAAAAAGTTATCCTTATACCTCTTTTTTATAGATACTTGAAAATAGGCTAACCATGGAATACAACTATATTCTTAGGATGGAGGAAGATTTTTGGAACGTAAATCTCACATAAATTGGTTAAATTTTGGTAATGCCCAATATTGAATTTTTTTTCATACATCTTGTAACGACCCGACCGATCGTTTTGAATGTTAGCATTCCATTCTGTGGTTCAAGCTGTTGAGTGACTTCATATTCTATATTATGCCTTGTGTGCATGGTCAGATTCAATTTTCGGATGTTTCGGGATTGATTTGGATGAGTGATTCTCATTTTAGAAGCTTAAGTTTGAAATATTTATCGAGATTTGACTTTTGTGAAAATAAACCTGGAATGTCTTTTTCATGGCTCCTATAAGTTTGTATAGTGATTTTGGACTTGGACGTATGCCCAAGATTGAATTCTTAGGTCGCTAGGTTGATTTGCCATGTTTTGCCGAAGTTGGCAATTTGAAGGTCTAGAAATTTCCTAGGTTTGACTATGATTTGACTTTATGTCTATCAAATTTGGATTTCAGTTTTGGGACTTAGAATAGGTTTGTTATATTATTTGGAACTTGTCTTCAAAGTTTGGCGCCATTCCGAGTTGATTTGATATGAATCAGATGTGTGGTTGTGTTATTTGAAGTTCTTAAGTTTTAATATAAATTTCATACATTTTTTATGTTCGGTTCGTAGTTCTAGATGTTATTATGGTATTTTGATCTCACGATCAAGTTTGTATGATATTTTTAAACTTGTATGGATGTTTGGTGTGGATCCCCGAGGCTCGGGTAGTTTCAGACGCGTTACGGAGAGTTTTGTGAGAGTTTCATGTTGCTGGTTTATGGTCAGGTGCAGTAGGTATCGCAAATGCGAGACACGTTTCACATTTACGGACATATTTGAGAGGTCTGATGATGTTGGTTATTTTTGCATTTGCGATAAGGGTTCCACATTTGTGATGTTGATTTTGCGAAGCCTTAGTTGCATTTCCGATAATGGCGAGGCAGTGGAAGGTTCGCGTTAGCGAGCTTTTTTGTTGCATTTGCAATTGTCCAGGCTTCGCATTTGCGAAGATTTTGTCGCTTTTGCAATGTCTGGTTGGGCTTGGAAGTGTTCTCTTTTGCAAACAATGGGTCGCATTTGCGAACATAGGGTCGCAAATACAACTTCTGCAGCTGAACAAAAGGGTTGAATTCCGGGACTTAGCTTCATTTTATCATATTTTGGAACCCTGGACTTGGTAGGAGGCGATCTTAAGGAGGTATTTTCACACACAATCATTGGGTAAGTGATTTTGATTAATTTATAACTATATTACATTATTATATATGGGATTTAACATCAAAACGTTGAGAATCAAAGTGAGATTTTGGAAAATTTTGTCTATGTTTTGAAAAATGAAAATTTGGGATTTGAGAGTCGAATTGGACTCGGATTTTGAAAAAAAAAAGGCATATACAGACTCATCGGGTTATGGGTAGTCGGAATCTACCCTCGGACCCGGGTTTCGACCGGGCGAGCTCAGGGTAGACTTTTGTTGAATTTCGAGGAATTTTGTAAAGACTGTAGATTTATCTATCTTAATTGGTTTCTCTTGCATTGTTTGATATTATTAAGTCGATTTTGGTTAGATTTGAGCTGAGCGGAGGTAAATTATTAAGGAAAAGGTATTGTTGAGTGTTGATTTGGCCTAGTTAAGGTAAGTATCTTGCCTAACTTTGTGTGGGAGAACTACCCTGTAGAGATTGGTTTGATTGCACTATTTGAATTACGTGTAAGGGGTGTATATGAGGTGTCGAGTGTGTACACGCCTTATATGTAGAAATTTGACCGATTTAGACTCTTAGGTTTCTTATGTACATGAAATTGAAGTTGCCCTATCATGTTATATCCTCCATTGTTATATTTACTCTTGCATGCTTTATTTGAAGTTGTTAGTAGATGTTCTATTTTTTATTGTCAAAAATACTCTTATATGCTTTGATTGAAGTTGTTGCCTCTTTTATTGTCATGTTTCTCGTTCATTGTTGATTTATCCTAATTTGAAGTCGTTACTTCATTTTATCTCTTTCATTGTTGAGTTATTCTTACATGAAGTCATTATTACTTCTTATCTCTTTCGTTGTTGAGCTTATTATTCTGTTTCATTATGTTGTTTTACTTTTTATGTTGATTTACCGGCCGTACACCCGTGTTATCGTCATTTTTGTTTACTCGGTGTTATCGATCTGTGGGCTATGTGTGGTTGTGGGATTAAAATTGTCGTTATGGAAATATTGAGGTATATGATCACAAGTGGTGCGAGTTGTTATATTGTCTTGCTATGTTTTCTTTTGGCACATGTGGAATTGTTGAGAGGATTGTCGGGGTGTTTGCACGTGAGTTGTCCGTGTTGTTGTTATTATTGATATTTGCACATGTGGTGTGACAAGGCGAGCTACATATGTTGAGTTTGCGCATGTGGTGAGACAAGGTGGGATACTTATCTATGCGCATGTGGAGAGACAAGGCGGGCATTTACTTTATTGTCGCGCACGCGGTGAGACAAGAGGGCTATGTCAGGGATGATATGTGATGGCCTAGGGGCATTGTTATTGATGATATTTGTGCAGTGGTGTGATTTTCTTGTGTGTGTTATACATATTACGGGTTTTGTGGTGTTGTTTCCAATGTGCTACTCGGTGTCTCTAGTTTTTACTTGTTGACTTGAACTATGATAGTACACTTGCACAAGCATACACCATCACATGTCTCCTATATCAGTCAAGGAGTATGAATCTTGATTTTTATTGTTCATGTACATATATTCTTGTATACCTGCCTTCTATGCGTGGATTGGATTATTGGAACGTGAGTTGTCCGTGCGGATATAAGGTATTGTTACTATTGGCATGTGAGTTGTCCGTGCAGATGTGAGTTATTAATGGTATTAGCACATGAGTGGTCCACACAACACGTGAGTTTTCCGTGCGATTATGATTGGTAATGTGGGCACGAGATGCCATGTGATTATGATTCGTGATTTAGGACCCGTGACTTTTGATTATGAGGTGTAGTACCTGGAGGTGATTCTTGTGTAAACCTTGTTAAAGAACAGTTGGTAATTTGGTTGTAATTTGTTTTCATATTGGGTTCACTGGTACCTTAACTGCGTTCTGACGGTGTTATCACATGTTTACTCCTTGTTGCTATTTGTTGCTTATACTTCCCATTTGCTAGTTTTATATTGTTATTCCTTCTATGTTTGGCTTTATATTGATGTCTTATATTAACACTTGCACTAGTTATTATGTCTAGTAGGTGACTCGACTGTACCTCGTCACTACTCTACCGAGGTTAGTGTTGATACTTACTAGGTACAGATGTGGTATACTCATGCTACGCTTTTGTTCATTTTTGTGCAGATCCAGATGCCTCTGACCATGCCGGTCGTTAGCTAGCTATTGGAGATTTGCTATAGACTCTTCAGGATATACCTTCCACTACGATCGTAGGCCTCGGAGTCACCTTCCGGAGCCTTACATTGTTACTGTTTGCTTCTATTCCAACTAGTGATTTATTTGAAATTCTTAGTTACTCTTAGAAAGGCTTATGACTTCATATTACCGATTTTAGGATATTGTATATTTGTTGATCCTTGTTGGCTAAGTATGGGCTTGACTGGTTCATGATTAGTTGTTAAGTGGTTTAAATCTATTAATAACTCGACATTTGTTAGTCTCACCTAGTCTTAGAGACTAGGTTCTATCACGACATCCTATGGTGGGAATTTGGGGTCCTGACACATCTACATTCAATAGGCACCAAAGAAATAGAATTCTTTGTCTTTGTAATCTCGGACAATTGGATTTATGATCAACTTTTTATATGCATTTGTATCATGGAGTATTGTAATAGCCTTTACTTTATTGATCATATCTAGGAAAAACCATAATTCCCCCTTGGAGTTGTCCTATTTTATCAGTTGTACACCTATACTTTGCGAGGGTCCTATGACACTCTATATGTGTTAGAAGTGTAATAGATACCACCTTTTCAATTCATGTGGCATAGAGTGAATGCACTTTCTCGAAGGAGAGCGAGAAGAAAAATAATTATTAAACTTTAATTTTGAAACATTGTTCTTCTTCATTGCATAGTACTTGCCAAAAAAGTTGTGATTTTGGAGACTAAATATAATGACATGGCTAGTCATTTTGTGTATTTGAGCATCATTTCCTATTTGATGTTTTATGTATTCTTGATTACCATTTTGGTTCTGAGAAGGTTATAGAGTGAATTGCAACACTTTGTTTCATTTTTGGAAGCTTAGGTTGTAAGAGTTAACCAAGGTATGACTTTTGTATAAACGATCTCGAATTCATTATTTGATGGTTTAAATATGTTTGTATTGTTATATTAGGCTTAGGCGTGTGTTCGGATTTGGAGGTTCCTAAGATGTTTTGGCTATATTTTTCTAAAGTTGGCAATTTGAAGGTTTGAAAAGTTCACAAGTTTGACCAGGAGTTGACTTAATGCTAGCGGGTTCAGATTATTATTCTATGACTTGGAATAAGACCGTAGTGTCATTTGGAACTTGTGTGAAAAATTTGGTTGCATTCCGAGTTGGTTAGGCGTGAATCGCACGCTTGGATGTGAATCTTTGAAGTTCTTGAACTTGAGGCGTGCTATATGTGCTTTGGTGCTTGATTCGTGGTTTTTAATGTTATTTTGATATTTTAAGCTTGCGAGCAAGTTCATATATGGTTTATATACTTGTGTGGTTGTTCGGAGAGGAGCCCGAGGGCTCGATTGAGTTTTATATTAGTTTGGGATTGATTTTGGTAATTGGAAGTGTTGTTGGTGCTGTATACATCACATTTGCAATGGTCAACTCGTATTTACGAGGTCCGCATTTGTGAACTTTTGATCGCATTTGCAATGTTGGACCAGGAGGCCACCTTCGCATTTGGTGTCACAATTGCGACTTCCGCTTTTGCAGTGGGTAGCTCACATTTGCATTTGAGGGTCGCATTTGTGAGGTTTTTGGTTGCTTTTACGACATTTGGTACACATGGGTTTTGTTCACTTTTGCAAGCCTTTTTTTGCATTTGCGAGGGTCGCATTTGCGAACCCCTGGTCGCAAATGCGACATGCGCAGTTGATTATATTGAGGCATTTTAGGATTTAGGCTCGTTATCTCATATTTTGACCCTATACTTTGGAGAGGTTTTCTTGAAGATTTTCACACAAGGTTTAAGGGTAAGTAATTTCTATACATCTCTAGTATTATTTCAAGAATCCACATGGATTACTAACACCCAAAATATTGATTGAGGGAAATTTGGGGATTTCTCCTACAACTTAAGAAATGAATATTTTGGTTTCGAGCTATGATTTTGACTTGGTTTTGAAATTTAACCACATATTTAGACTTGTGGAGTTAGGATAGTCGAGATTTACCCCTTGATGACCGTGTGAGTCTTGGGTTGACATTTGTTGACTTCTTGGGAATTGAATAAAGATTGAATATTTATTGTTTGAAATCGATTCCTATAGCATTGTTTTCCATTATCGAGTAATTTTTGGCTGGATTTGTGCCGGTTGGATGTGGTTTCTAAAGGAAAGTCGATCTTAGAGGGTTGATTGAGCTTGTTGCGGTAAGTACCTTGTATAATATTGTGTGAGGGATTAAACCCCTTAGTATTGGACCTTATTTTTCTAATATCAATGTATGTAAAGCAACAAATACATGAGTTGACGAAAGTATATGTGGGTGCTAAGTATGAAAAATTACGAGATTAGACTCCAGGTTTCTACTATGTCATGTGTAACCCTTTGTATAACTATGTGAGATTATCCTTTCATGGTAGATATCATGTTTTAGGATTATTATCTTCTAATTAGCCAAGATAGGCATTTGTGGAAGTAATTGCTAAATTTATGTAGTCGTGGTTGTGTTTTACATCTTGAGCACACATTCAGACTTTATTATTATGGCCTTGTGCACCTTATTAATGACTTGTAAGCATATGTATCTTGATGATAAATTATTAACTTGTATTGTTACAATTTGTCACATATAGATGTGTTAAGCGGATTAGTTTTGTGTTGGCATGAGATCACTTTCGTGCAGGTATTGTGATGTGATGATGGTGTGACATGAGATCTTTATCGTGCGATTCATTTTTCTCGTGAAGCATATAGATATGGATCCATCCCCTAGGGTCGCCCTCTCATGTTTCTCTCTTGATGGTGTACACGCGAAGTGTGGTACCTTGACTGATGTTGTTGATCCTGATCTGGAGGCAGATGATGGGAGTTGAGTGTTAAGGATGGAAGCTTGGCCATGCAAGTGCATCGTTTATGCCTTGTTGTGCATTTTTACATGCTTTTATGTAGTTTAACATGCTACTTTATGCCTCTTGTAACGACCCGACCGGTTATTTTGAGCTCTAGCGCACATTCAGCTGTTTGAGGCCTTGAGCAGCTTCACTTCATGTATTATGACTTGTACGTGGTCGGAATCAAATTTGGGAAGTTCGTAGTTGATTTGGAAAGAAAATTCTAATTTTGAAAGCCTTAAGTTAGAGGAATTGACTAAGGTGTGATTTTGAGTAAAACGAATCGGGATTTGAAGGTTCCAACAGGTTCGTATGATGATTTTGGACTTAGACGTATGCCCGGATCATCTTTTGGATGGCCTCGGAGCGTTTCAGCGCCTATTGTAAAAGTTGGCATTTTGGAAGAATTTCATAAAAATTGGGTTGAGGTGTATTTCAATGTTATCGATGTCTGTTTGGGATTCCAAGTCTAGTGATTATGGTATTGGGAGCGCGTCCGGAAGTGGATTTGGAGATCCATAGGTCATTTTGGGGTCATTTGGCGAAAGTTAGAAATTTGAAAGTTATTGAGAAGTTTGATCGGGCGTGGACTTTTTTATATAGGGGACGGATTCCGATTTCGGAAGTTGGTGTAGGTCTATAATGTCGAATGTGACTCGTGTGCAAAATTTGAGGTCAATCCGACGTGATTTGAAAGGTTTTGGCATCGAATGTAGAAGTTTGAAGTTCTAAAGTTCATTAAGCTTGAACTGGGGTGCGATTCATGGTTTTAGCATTGTTTGATGTGATTTGAAGGCTCGACTAAGTTCGTAATGTGTTTTGGGATGCGTTGTTATAATTGGTTAAGGTCTGGGGGCCTCGGGTGGATTCCGGAAGGTTAACGGATCGATTTTTGGACTTAAAAATTTCTGAAGCTTAATGCTTCTGCTGTAATCGCATCTGCAAGGTTTTGGCCGCAGGTGCGAGATTGTGGGTGTGGTGAGCTGCTCGTAGAAGCGAGAATGGACTGGAGATGGGGGAGCCGCAGAAGCGGACCGGAGAAGCACACCTGCGAGTGCGCATGAGCGAGGGGGTTGCCACTAGTGCGTAAATATGCGCAAATGCATGAGAGCAGGTCCCACCTGCGATGCCTGCTTAAGCGAAATGACTTCCGCAGGTGCGAGTTCTTCTCTAGGTAGTGAGGACCTCATGAGCAGAATGTGGGTCGCACCTGCGGGGCCGTAGAAGCGGTCAGGTCACCGTAGGTGCGATTAACGTTGGGCATTGTGTTCTCTTTAAATTGGGGGTTTGGCTCATTTTCACTTCATTTCGTCCATGGGAGCCGATTTTGGAGCACTTTTGGAGTGCTATATTCATCAACTATAATGGGGTACGTGATTTCTTCACATTGTGAGTTAAATATGGTTGTTTACATAGATTCAAGCATGCAATTTGATAGAAATTGTAGGATATCGAATGAAACATAGAAATTTATATTTTTTTTATTTTGACCATGAATTTGGGTATGGAATTGAGAACAAATCATATATTTGAGTTTATAATGTTATGGGTAATATTTATATTCGAAAATTTTCGGAATTTGGGCACGTGGGCCCGTGGGTGAATTTTAGGACTTCTTCAAATTGGGTTGGAAAAATCACTTTAATCGTTAGGATGTGAACTCTTGAGCATGTATTGACTATTTTATATAATATTTGACTAGCTTCGGGTTGTTGGGCACCAAACTGAGGATTGAAAGCACAATTTTGGACTGGAAAGTAAGCTTTGAGACGAGGTAAGTCTCCTGTCTAACTCTGTGAGGGGAAATTACCCCTAGGTATTGTATATTGATGTGTGCTACTTGTTGAAGGGGCTACGTACGCGCGAGGTGACGAGAGCCCGTACTTAGCTACATTCATGTTATTGTCTGGGTAGACTTAGGTTCACATTATGCCATAGTTGTACTATTTGAGCAGTCTCTTGCCTATTAAATTTTGTTGTTTTACATTTCTACTTGATATGGTAGAGACTTCACGGGTTCATGATTAGTTGCCGAATAATTTTCCTTCTCTTACGGCATGTCTCTGTTATATATATGTTTCATTGAGAAGTTTTTATTAAATAAATTACAACTCACACGTTTATTCGTGAGTAGGGTCAAGGACCCGTCAAAGCTTCTTATTCTAATGGGATCGGGCCGTTCTCTTTGGCAGGATAATGTATTTCGTATTCTTATGAGATCGGGCCATTCGCTTCAGCAGGTTTATGTACCACACTCTCATGGGAGTGGGTCATTCGCCTTGGCAGGTTAATAGATGCATCTATGGTTCGTGCCGTTCGATCCTCGATTGTGCACAGTTTAAATATTTATGTTGGATTGGGTCGTACGCCCCGGCCTTTCCTATATCATATCCTCATGTAATCGTGCATAATATTTGGAAAGACGCCAGTATATCCGTGAGTTTTCCTGACTCGAATTATGACAATCTATTTGAGATCCACTACACATATATGCGTGCTCCGGCTCAAGATGGATATTCTAATGGAAAGCTTGAGTTCGTTTTAAAGAGGGGAATCTGTACCACGTATTTTATGCTTGTTTATTTCATTTATTTACTCTACCTCATGTTTATTTACCCTTTTGTTACCCCTTGTGACTACTCGTCTGGGGTCAGGCTAGATACTTACTAGGTGCACGTGGATTTACGTACTCATACTACACTGGTTACACATTTTTATGCAGGTACATATATGTCTAGTGGCCTAGTGAAAACAGAGGCGTGTATTCATGCGGTGACTTAGGTGAGATGCATTTATATATTACGACCTGCAACCAGCAAAATCTCCTTCAGAGTATTTATATTTCTCCTGTCCAATTTGTATTTCGGACAGATGTTGTATTTTATTTTACATCTAGTTGATGCTCATGCACTCGTGACACCGGCATTTGGGGTGATTATGGGTTGTTCTATATTAATATTATTATTTACTCTATAATTCCATCCTTTACTATTTAATTGAAGGAAATATGATTTTGAAAATGTTAAAATAGGAACCAAATTATGTATTTATTGGCTTTCCTGAGAGCGGTGTCCGATGCCATCACGACCTTTAATGGATATTGGGTCGTGACAACATGGTATCAGAGCACTAGGTTCACTTAGGTCTCACGAGTCATGAGAGAGTCTAGTAGAGTCTTGCGGATCTGTACTGAGATGTCTGTACTTATCTTCGAGAGGCTACAAGGCTGTTAAGAGCACTTCCCTTCTTGATTCCCCATCGTGCGATTTGATTCCTTCGAGGGTTGTGCATTTATTTCTTTCTTATTCAATCTTATGTGACGTGAAGCGCTTGATATGGATTGGGAATTGAGGAATGGTAATGGTACTACAGATGTAGTGTAGGATGTTTCTACCTGTGTATTTGATTGGGCTATTATTGTCGCCTTGCGGAAGGCCGTCCTATCATTCCAGCTCAGCATCAATGTTATCTAAGGTTTTGAGATTTGGCCTTGATTTTTATGATGATTCATGCGCTGCTATCGCATAGTGTTTTTGGAATGGTAGGATTCAGTATTTTATTTTCAGCGGAGGAAATAAATCGGACTAAGAATGTTCGGAGTTTGGGTTGATGGAGTATCGAAAATTGGTATTTTTGACCGTGGTGGAATTTTCATCTGTGATGTGGTGTCGTTGTCCTTATTTATTGTGCTAAGTTCGTCGGTGTTATTGTTTTCTTCAATTCTCCTTCAGGGCGGGGGGTTATGAAATGGTGTCGGGGAAGCAGTTGTCAGAAATCGCAGTGTGCAGTGGTTCAACATCGAATCAGTGTTCCTAGTGTTGATGGCTCGAGAAAGATGATCTTCTAAGAAGTTTAGAGTTGGTAGAGACTCATTTGTTAGGGCGTTACAGAGATGGATTCGGAAATGGGGCAACAATTGGGCACTAAAGGACGAGGAAGGACATGTGGGGGTGTTTTGCGGTGGTTGAATTGGTAGAATGTCAAGTGTGAAAAGTAGAAGTTGAGGAGTTGTTTAAGAGAGATGGTTTAACCAAAGTGGGAGAGTGACAAAGTAGCATATGGGTTCTGTGGTAGGATGGCCACATGCCTTGAGGAAAGTCTAGAGCAATTTAGGAAGATTCATAGTGGACAGTGACTAGGTCCACGGATTTTATTTGGATGCAACATGACTTCGAGTTTGGAATGCATTGTTGGACTTTTAGCTGATGTCAATGGGGAAGAAGAAACCTCGGTGGGTCCCAGGGTTATGTAATTGCGGCTTCAAGCTAAGTGGGAGAGCCCCACCGTCTATGATTGGATTGCGTGGTTGTCTACTTGTGCGGTTTTTTGGTTATCGGTGTATTGGTGGGTTATTGCGACTAAGGAAAGAAAACATCAGTGGCAATTAGAGCAAAGGATTTGAGGAATGTGTGATATCTTTGTCCTTATTGGTTCATGCTCAGGTTTTGGGAAGACTCAGAGTCTATGCTTCATGCGGATGTGATGTGTAAGGAAAGGAATTCAGCCGGTTTCTTCTTTGAGAGGGTGTTCATGTGCTAGCAGGGCCTTGGAGTTTGATTATATTCGGGAAAAAGTCTGACTCTCAACAGTGGTCCTAGTAGGTTCAAAATTAGAGTGTGGTTCCTAAGGATTTCGAGTTCGTGGTATGGTTAAGTACCAAGATTTTGCAGTGAATTATTAAAGGGGCTTGGAGTGTTCTATGTTATCGTCGCTCCGTGGTGTGGCATTGGAGGAATGGGAGAAAAATAATTTTGGGTTCATAGAGAAATTTCAAGGATGGGTGTACTAATTGAAGATGCGAGTATGCGCACAAGGAGGGTATGAGATGGTTCGTAGGTTTTAGAGACAGAGCGGTCTCGTGAAGTAAGGTCACTCCAGATGAGTACGAATTTGGGTTCTCTATGTTTTAATTGGAGCCATTATTATCCCCAAGGCAAGTCCAGAGTAAATTAGAGGAGTTCGGATAGGTTACCAATGGTCAGATGGGCAAGATGGTGGCAATGATCAGTTTCTTCAGCGGGTTAAGTTATGCGTGTGATTTGTGTCGGTACGCGCAAGGTTTTACGTCCACCGTAATTGATTTTATATGAATGAATTTGAGTATTATGGCATGTTATATGTAGATGGATCCCGGAAGAATTATGGTGGTTTAGACCACTACTCGAGGCTAGTATTTTCTACAGTTATGGGAGTTCAGTCACGTGTTGCAGTGGTTCTCCTGAAATGAGTTAAGTGAATGGTTTCTATATGCTGGAGTGTTTATTCTATTAGTGGTTCAGGAGTTACGACGGAATTCTGGTATTCTCACGTATTGGCATGCTAAGTGCAGTGAGCGACATGGAATTGGAAGTTGAGGATCAAGGTTGTGGTTCGGTGTAGTCAAGAATGTTACGAGCTTGGGTGAACATGAAAGGATTCAGATGTTAGAGTAAGTTGGTATTGTCTTTAGCGTCACCTGAGATTGGTGTCCTATCTAAGGGGCTTTGTGTTCTGATTTGCGAATTTCTGATTTTCATTACATCAATAGTATGACCGGTAGTATGTCTGTGCAGACTTGTTACCTGGTGTGGAAGGTCGTGGGAGCATATCCCATAAGAATATTGTATAAGTGTGGCACATAGTCACTTGATTGATTGAAGATCGAAACCAAGTATGCAGATTATGGTACTATCGCTAATGTGAGAGTTTAGGCCTGGAAGGCGCTCTGTACATTGGGTTGTGAACTATGGATATTTGTTTCAGATTGGACGGTTGTTCTTATGTGTCATGAATATGGTTATTGTGGATCCTTGGATGGTTATTAGCCTAGTGTTGTACGATCAGAATCGGCTTGAGGTCCGTGGGTGGATCTAATTATGTATGTGGGCTCCACATTAGGCTGGATGTGTTCATTTCAGCTTAGCGCTATTTTCGGAGGAATCCTTGGCCCTGGATGTTATTTGTGTCGTCAGCTATCCCATATAATCTATATTATGCTAGGTGGGTTGTGAGGTGGTCGGATTATTCGCACTCGTATTGAGATCTCGTGTAATTTGTGGTGTTGTGGGAGCAGGATGGGTTTCAAGATGCATATCATTATTGCAGCTAAGTTGTGCTTGAGTTTCAAAGCGTATGGTGCTATCCGTCTCCCCAAGATTTGTATTATGCACTTCGCATGCTTGTGGTTGATATTCGGGTATTTCGCAGGTATGAGCATTTTATCTTGGTAAGTATTTCCTTATAGATTATTATGTGGGGATCGGGTGGCATGCCGTCATGGGTATCATGGTTGGATCGAGTTGCATGCCACAACGGTATGATGGTTTGATCGGGTTGCACACTGCAACAGTGTGATGTTGAGTACGGTTTCCCATATCTATTATTCTGTGTTTTGATTCTCATTTTCTGAGGAAGGTTCATAATATCTTTTCGGTTGTTTAAATTAGTTATATGGGTTGAGTAGTTCTTTCCAGAGTTCGTCCCTTTATGTATCACATTCGAGTTTGCAACCTGTTGGCACATTGTGGAATTATATGAGACTTTTGGCAGTGTTTGAGGTGGCTTATTGCTTGAGCAACTTGTACTGGGTGAGACGATATTATTGGACCAGGGATCAGTGCGATCAGATTTATATGAGGCACATTAAAGAGTAAATATCGATATTCAGTCCAGAATGAGGTAATGGTTCTTGTCGGGAGGAGAGACTCCATGAATTGTGATTCGGCATGTGATTACGAGTTTCTACGCATCTCTTCTGTCATGACAGTATTACGAAAGCTGAAGCGGGACTTATATGCTTCATGAGGTATGTTACAGGTATCATATTCGCGGGATTTCGGCTATTATTGTTAGGGGATGTCATGATGGTCATGTGAATAATGCGTTGCATGGTGTGGATTTGGTAAGAGGATACAATCATGTATTGGTACATCGTTAAGTGATGGATACGATGTTCATATGTTGGAATTTGGCTCTAAGGCTTATTTGACTAAAAAGGAGAATTTGTAGGTTTTCTTGAGCGGATGTGCTCAACTGGGTTGTGGTAGCACAGGTAAGTGCACGGGGTGTTAAACAGTATTTTGGATAACTCCAGGGCAGTTCTTAGCACATTCGAGGATGAAAGTATGTTTAAGTGGGAGAGAATGTAACGACTCGACCGGTCATTTGGAGCTCTAGCTCGTCATTCAGCAGTTTGAGGCCTTGAGCAGCTTCACTTCAGGTATTATGACTTGTATGCGTGGTAGGAATCAGATTTTGGGAAGTTCGGAGTTGATTTAGAAAGGAAATTCTAATTTCGAAAACCTTAAGTTAGAGGAATTGACTAAAGTGTGATTTTGAGTAAAAAGAATCGGGATTTGAAGGTTCCAACAGGTTCGTATGATGAGTTTGGACTTGGACCTATGTTCAGATCGGGTTTTGGATGACCCAGGAACGTTTCAGTGCCTATTGTGCAAGTTGGCATTTTGGAAGAATTTCATAAAAAATGGGTTGAGGTGTATTTCAACATTATCGATGTCCGTTTGGGATTCCGAGTTTGGGAATAGCTCTGTATGGTGATTCTAGTATTGGGAGCATGTACGTAAGTGGATTTGGAGATCCATAGGTCATTTTGGGGTCATTTGGCCAAAGTTAGAAATTTGAAGGTTTTTGAGAAGTTTGATAGGGAGTGGACTTTTTGATGTCGGGGTTGGATTCCGATTCCAAAAGTTGGAGTAGGCCCGTAATGTCGAATGTGACTTGTGTGCAAGGTCAATCGGACATGATTTGAAATGTTTTGGCATCGAAGTCAATCGGACATGATTTGAAATGTTTTGGCATCGAATATAGAAGTTTGAAGTTCTAAAGTTCATTAATCTTGAATTGGGGTGCGATTCATGGTTTTAGTGTTGTTTGATGTGATTTGAAGGCTCGAATAAGTTCATAATGTGTTTTGGGACGCGTTGGTATAATTGGTTAAGGTCCCGGGGGCCTCGAGTGGATTACGAAAGGTTAACGGATCAATTTTTTGACTTAAGCATTTCTGAAGCTTACTGCTTTTGGTGTAATCGCACCTGTGTTATTTTGGGCAGGTGCGAGATCGCGGGTGCGGCGAGTTGTTCACAGAAGCGAGAATGGACTGGAGTTGGGGGCGCAAAAGCGAACTGGAGCAGCGCACCTGTGAGTGCGCAAGAGCGGGGTGGATGCCGCTGGTGCGTAAATATGAGAAGGTCCCACATGCGATGCCCGCAGAAGCAAAAATACTTTCGCAGGTGCAAGTTCTTGGTTGGGAAGTGAGGACTGTAGGAGCGGAATTTGGACTGCACCTGCGGAGCCGCAGAAGCGGTCAGGTTACCGTAGGTGCGATTAACACTAGGCAGTGTGTTTTCTTTAAATCGAGGGTTTGGCTCATTTTCATTTCATTTCATCCATGGGATCCAATTTTGGAGAACTTTTGGAGTGCCATCTTCACCAACTATAATGGGGTAAGTGATTTCTTCACATTGTGAATTTAATACATGGTTTTTACATGTATTCAAGCATGAAAATTGATATAAATTGTGGGATTTTGAAAGAAACCTAGAAAATTATATTTTTGGATTTTGACCACGAATTTGGGTATGGAATTGAGAACAAATCATATATTTGAGTTTATAATGTTATGGGTAATGTTTATCTTCGAAAATTTCCGAAATCCGGGCACGTGGGCTCCGTGGTGAATTTTAGGACTTCTTCAAATTGGGTTGGAAATTCACTTTAATGGTTAGGATGTGAACTCTTGAGCATGTATTGACTATTTTATATAACATTTGACTAGCTTCGGGTCGTTAGGCACCGAGCTGAGGATTGAAAGCACAATTTTGGACCAGAAAGTAAGCTTTGAGACGAGGTAAGTCTCTTGTCTAACTCTATGAAGGGGAAATTACCCCTAGGTATTGTATATTGATGTGTGCTACTTTTTTTGGGGGCTACGTACGCGCGAGGTGACGAGAGAACGTATGTAGCTACATTCATGTTATTGTCTGGGTAGACTTAGGTTCACATTATGCTATAGTTGTACTATTTGAGCAGTCTCTCGCCTATTAAATTCCGTTGTTTTACATTTCTACTTGAGAATAGACTTGCTATGGTAGAGACTTCACGGGTTCATGATTAGTTACCGAATAATTTTCCTCCTCTTACGGCATGTCTCTGTTATATATATGTTTCATTGAGAGGTTTTTATTGAAGAAATTACAACTCACGCATTTATTCGTGAGTGGGGTAAAGGACCCATCAAAGCTTTTTATTCTAATAGGATCGGGCTATCGCCTCGATAGGATAATGTATTTCATATTCTTATGGGATCAGGCCGTTCGCCTCGGCAGGATTTATATACCACACTCTCATGGGAGCAGGCCATTCGCCTCGGCAGGTTAGTAGATGCATGTATGCTTTTTACCGTTCGACTATCGGCAGTGCACAGTTTAAATATTTATGTTGGATCGGTTCGTACGCCTCGGCATTTCCTATATCATATCCTCATGGAATCGTGCGTAATATTTGGCAAGAAGACAGTGTATCCGCGTGTTTTCCTGACTCGAATTATGATAATCTATTTGATGAGATCCACTACACCTATATGTGTGCTCCGGTTCAGGAGGGATATTCTAATGGGAAGCTTGCGTTCGTTGTAAAGAGGGGAATTTGTACCACGTATTTTATGCTTGTTTATTTCATTTACTTACTCTGCCTCATGTTTATTTACCCTTTTGTTGTACCTGATATTATTGGACCACTAGTGAGTGTCGATGTCGACCCCTCGTCACTACTCCTCCGGGGTTAGGCTAGATACTTATTGGATACACGTGGATTTACGTACTCATACTACACCTCCTGCACATTTTGTGCAGGTACATAGATGTCTAGTGGCCTGGTGAGAGAAGATGCTTGTATTCATGCAAGGACTTAGGTGAGTTGCATTTATATATTACGACCTGCAGCTAGCAGAGTCTCTTTCAGAGTATTTATATTTCTCATGTCCAATTTGTATTTCGCACAGATATTGTATTATATTTTACATTCCTAGTTGATGCCCATGCACTTGTGACACCGGGTTTTGGGGTGACTATGGGTTGTTCTGTATTGAAATATTTTAAAAATATTATTATTTACTCCTGTAAATTCCATCTTTTACTATTTAATTGAAGAAAATATGATTTCAGAAATATTAAAATGGGAACCAAATTATGTATTTATTTTTGGCTTGCCTGACAGCGGTGTCCGGTACCATCACGACCTTTAATGAATTTTTAATCGTGACAACTCTGTTATTGACTACTGATTTGATTTTCAAGACTGATTTATCTATATTTAGTTGATAACTCCTATTTTGTTGAGTTGATGATATTGCATCCAATTATATTCTTGTTTCAAGTTATGATGCATGTTTCACAGGTTCTTTGATTAGTGATTATCACATGACTTGAACCTCCTCACTACTTTGTGGAGGTTAGTCTTGATACTTACTGAGTACATGTTATGCAAGTACTCATACTAAACTTTTGTACATTTTTGTGTAGATCCAAGTGATGGTAGCAGCGGACCTAGGGAGTGAGTTCATTTGTTGACCGAAAGGGTTCAAGGTAGTGTTTCATGAACGATGGAGATCATTGGAGTCCCCTTCCTTTACTTTGATATTTTTGCTTTTACATTCAGATAGTATTATACTTTTTGATACATCTTTATGTATTCGGTTTAGAGCTCATGACTCTGTACTACCTAGTTTTAGGAGTTGGTAAGATGTATTACCGTTTTGGCTTATGTTGATCACTTATGCTACTATTTATGATAATCCACACATATTATTTCCTATCTTGTTGATTGAGTTATGTTAGTGTGATTGACTTATCTAATCTTGGAGGTTAGGTGCCATCATGAAATTTAGTGAGATTTTGGGTCGTGACAAGTCGGTATCAGAATGCTAGGTTCAAAGGTTTTATGAGTCATGTGCAAGTTTAATAGAGTCTTGCGGATCGGTACAGAGACGTTTGTCCATATCTTCGTGAGGCTACCAGACTATTAGTAAACTTCAATTTCTTTCTTTCTTTATCGTGCAGATATTTTTATCCCGAAGTTTGAATCTTTGTTCTTCTATTCTCTCACAGATGGTGTGGACTCGTTATATGGGAGCACTTGAGCAGGCACTAGTTCCCCCTGTCAGAGCCACGAGAGGTCGGGGTAGATGTAACGAAAAGGGCGGTCGTTTTGTGTATTTGAGACCCGTTTCCATGTTTGATACTTCCCATATGCTTCTGTCACGACCCAAATTTCCCCTCTGTTGGGTATCGTGATGTCAACTATTCTTAAGGACTAGATAAGCCTAACATTCATGGAGTAGCAACAATAATAAATAAAATCTAATATTTTATGAAAAAAAGAATTCTTTATACAAAGAGCATATTGCCAAAACCCGGTAGTACAAGTCATAAGCTCTACAGAGTTTACTACAAATTATAAATACAATTATTTGGAAGTAAGTAAAAATAGTGTAGATACAGAATAGGAAGGTGACTCCAAAGCCTGCGCACGTTGATGACAAGTTTACCTTGAGTCTCCTCAGCAAGAATCCGCACAGCTACTAACGATCAATACCTGGATCTGTACAAAAATGTGCAGAAGTGTAGTATCAGCACACCACAGCGATGCCCAGTAAGTATCACGACTAACCTCAGTGAAGTAGTGACGACGACTAGTCAAGACACCCACTGATCTAATAAACTGAACAAGCATAAGTACAGAAAATAACGGAAGCATAACCTCTATATATTATTTACACAATATGGCTAACAACATAACGACTACAATAAGAAAGGAAAAGCAGTAAACAGCAACGGATCACCAAAATAATACCCCGAAGGATGAACGGGAACACAACCCAAGTCCGGAAATCACAATACAGTAAGGGCAAGTAGTAACTCAACGCTGCAATAGTCTCCACATCAGGCCTTAGCCAACAACCCCAATAAAATGGTAAAAATCTTTGAGTGTAAACTTTCACCGCAAGTCTTTATATTGAAAGCTTTAAGGTATAATCCTTTTTAATGGAAAATTCTTTTGAAATATACTTTCCCAAGAGATGTCTCTCAAACATAGTTTTCTTCAAGATAAAGGCTTTTCAAATATACTTTTCCAAAGAAATGTCCTTCATACATAGTTTTATTCAAGATAAATGTTTTTCAATTGGACTTTCCAAATAAATGTCTTTCAAACATAGTTTCTTTAATAAAATCTACCGGAATCCCGTCCCGTAGTTCCGAATGTATCATACAATACACGGGATCTCACGGAATACGTCCATAGTCCCAAAACAAATATGTAGTGTTATATCTCGGAATACGTCTGTAGTCCCAAAATAAATATGCAGTACAAGACGATCTAACAGAATACGTCCGTATCCCAATTTAAATATACAGTACATGGGGATCTCCCGGAATATGTTTGTAGTCCCAATTTAAATATGTAGTACACGGGGATCTCCCGGAATACGTCTGTAGTCCTATTTAGACATGCAGTACAGAGGGATCTCTCGAAATACGTCTGTAGTCCCAATTTAAATATGCAGCGCAGCAAACCAAAGACAACAATTATAGCATGGCAGAAAACTCGTACATCACCACATCAAATACAAAGCAACAAATGATAGTAATACAAAGTACGGCGAATAAATCAATATAAGAACTTCAATTCACAAGAAACAGTAGAACATCGTTCACAAGGAATTATAACAGTAAAGAATTCTAAGTGTAAAGAGAACAGCTTAACCAGGGGAAAACAAGATGTAGCAACAAATCCACAATGTTCAAGCCAACACAAGTCAAATAAATTTCAAGTAAGGACAAGTCGACTAAGATATAAGTTATTGTATACGGTGAAACCGGGCAAGGCCAATTTTCGGGCTTCTTTAGCACTCCGAGTAAATTGGCCTCGGCTGTATCGGCACAGAGTTCGAATTTTAACCCTGAGGCGCACCCCTCGAGGAAGTAATACGAGGAGTCAATAAACCTCGGGGAAGGGAAAGCACCGAAGAACGTGATAGAAAAGCGGGAAGTTCCAGAAAGCGTATAGGTAAAGCTGACAAAGTACAAAATAGTACGGGCCCGTACCGTGGCATCAAATGGTTGTACCAGTCATATCTCCTTGCATTAATTACACATGTACCATGTTGGGATTCCCCCTCATATATAAATGGGACCCTTGTCACTTTGTAAGATATATGATATTCAATACAAGAACAAGAACATCCTCTGCTCTCTAACAAAAACATTCTCTTCAATAGTCTCATTAAATTATTGCTTCTCATTTATTGTGTTCTTGAGTTATTATTCATTTATTGTTTGTTATTGATCATAAATATGCCAACTTTAAGGCCTTAAATACTGTTATACTATCGTCGATTGCCCTTAGCCGAGCTCGTCGAGCTCGACCTCGAGGCCTGCCCGACCACCCTCGAGACTAGCCTCTTTGAAGCCTGGTTTTCTTAATCTAGTTCTTTTCGCACTTATTTCATTTTTCTCACTTCATACTCAGCATCTATTGCCTAAAAAACCGGTATTAAAATAGATCACGTATTTTTAGAATCACATAATCAAATATAATTATAATTACCATTTTCAAGGTAAACAGTTTGGCGCCCACCATGGGGTTAAAATAATAGTAATCGTTTTAGTGCTAGTTTTCTAAAAACACAACTTATTCTTTATACTTTTTCTTGCCCAAGAATCTTCAATTTTAGGTCAGAAAATGTCTAATTCGGTAAACGCACGTGAAAAGAATGATCCCGAAGAATCGAATGCAACAAGATCAACGGTCGAAGAGCTGGAACAAACTGTTCTAGTGAAACACCTACCAGATCGAAAGTTAAACCTGGGAACGGGGCTAACCCTCGAACTCAGGAAAGAACTCATTCAATTTCTTATTGACAACATTGATTGTTTTTCTTGGTCCCACTTAGATATGACAGGGATCTCCCTGGAAGTAACCATCCATCGACTGAGCGTCGACCCCAGGTTCAAACTGGTGAAGCAAAAAAGGAGGCCTCAGTCCGAGCTAAAGCACGCGTTCGTCAATGACGAGGTAACAAAACTCCTCAAAATAGGATTCATCAAGGAAGTAAAGTACCCCGAGTGGTTGGCTAATGTTTTATTAGCACCCAAGAAAGGGAACAAATTAAGAATGTGCGTAGATTATAAGGACTTAAATAAAGCATGCCCTAAGGATTAATTCCCACTACCCAACATCAATCTATTGATTGATGCCACGGCCGGCCACGAGACTCTCACCTTTCTCGACGCCTACTCCGGGTATAATCAGATTCAGATGAACACCGAGGATAGGGAGAAAAATTCGTTCATTGCGAAATATGGCACGTACTGCTACAATGTAATTCCTTTCAGACTAAAAAACGCAGGGGCCACATACCAACGCTTAGTTAATAAAATGTTTGAACACCAAATAGGCAGATCTATAGAAGTTTACATTGATTACATGCTAGTTAATTCCCTGCGTTCAGAGGACCATTTGACTCATTTGCAGGAAACTTTCGACATCCTTAGAAGCTACAACATGACGCTCAACCCCGAGAAATGCGCCTTCGATGTAGGATTGGGAAAATTCTTAGGCTTCATGGTATCAAACAGGGGGATTGAAATCAACCTCGAAAAAATCAAGGCCATCGAATAAATTACGGTGGTAAGCAACGTAAAGGCAGTATAGCGGTTGACAGGGCGGATAGCAACGTTAGGTCGATTCATCTCGAGGTCATCAGATCGGATCCATCACTTCTTTTCCCTGCTTAAAAATAAAAACAACTTTGAATGGACCTCGGAGTGCCAACACGCCTTGGAAGGTTTAAAATGGTATCTCTCGAGCCCACCTTTGCTCCATACCCTGAAGGAGGACTAAACGTTATATCTGTATTTGACAGTGTCTGAGATAGTGGTAAGTGGCGTGTTTGTTCGGGATGAGCAAGGTACACAATTCCCTGTCTACTATGTTAGTAGAACCCTGGGAGATGTTGAGATCAGGTACCCACACTTAGAAAAATTAGCTCTTGCATTAATAAGTGTGTCTCAAAAATTGAAACCTTATTTTCAAAGCCACCATATATGTGTTTTAACAACATATCCTCTTCGAATATATTGCATAAACCTGAATTTTCGGGTCGGCTGGTCAAATGGGCCATCGAGCTCGGGGGGTACGATATTGAATATCAGCCCCGAACGGCTATCAAATCCCAAATTCTAAGCGACTTCGTCGCCGATTTTGCGCCCGCCCTCGTGCCCGAGGTAGAAAAAGAACTTCTGCTAAAAATGACCGCATCATTGGGAGTGTGGACTTTATTCACCGACGGTGCCTAAAATATGAGGGGATCCGGGTTCGGCATAGTTCTGAAGCCACCTGCAGGTAGCGTGATTAGACAATCTATAAAAACTATAAGCGAACTAACAACGAAGCCGACTATGAGGCTATTATTGCAGGTCTCGAACTAGACAAAGGCCTGGGAGCGGAAGCCGTCGAAGACAAATGTGATTCCCTTCTGGTAGTAAACCAGGGAAACGGGAGTTTTGAGGTTCGAGAGGATAGGATGTAATGATACCTAGACAAACTTCAAACCACTTTGCGTCGTTTCAAAGAATGGACTCTAGTCCATGTACCTCGAGAGCAGAACAGCGAGGTTGATGCACTCACAAACCTAGGGTCATCCGTCGAGGGAGATGGCGTACTCCCCAGGGCTATTTTTCAGATATCCAAAGTAGTGATCAAAGAAGGCCATGCCAAAATCAATTCCACCAGCCTGACATGGGATTGGAGAAACAAATACATCGATTATTTGGTAAGTGGAAAACTTCCCACAGATCCAAGAGAATCAAGGGCCCTTCGGACCAGAGTAGCCCAATTTTCACTCGACAAGAGTGGAGCTCTATACGGAAGAACCTTCGATGGGCCCCTGGCAGTATGTTTTGGACCAGGAGACACTGATTACGTGATCCGAGAAATCCACGAGAGCACCTGTAGAAATCACTCTGGTGCCGATTCTTTAATTCAAAAGGTGATCAGAGCAGGTTACTACTGAGACAGCATGGAAAGGGAGATTAAAGAATTCTTCCGAAAATGAGACAAGTGTCAGAGATTCGCGCCCATGATCCACCAACCCGATGAACAGCTACATTCATTCTTATCGCCATGGCCATTCATCAAATGGGAAATGGACATAGTCGGCCCTCTACCAACGGCACCAGGTAAAGCTAGATTTATTCTGTTTATGACTGACTATTTCTCAAAATGGGTGGAAGCATAGTCCTATGAAAATATAATAGATAAAGAAGTCATCGACTTCATATGGGATCACATCATGTGCCAGTTTGCGATCCCCTCCGAGATAGCGTGTGATAACGGGAAGCAGTTCATCGGAAGCAAAATAACAAAGTTTCTCGAGGATCACAAAATCAAAAAAATACTATCGATGCCCTACCACCCGTGTGCAAATGGCCAAGATGAATCCACAAACAATACCATCATTCGGAGCTGAAAAAGAAGTTAGAAAATGCAAAGGTAAAATGGAGAGAAACGATGCCCGAAGTACTATGGGCATACCGGACAACCTCTAAATCAAGCACCGGAGAAACGTCGTTCTCTTTGGTATACCAGTCTGAGGCTTTAATACCAGTCGGGGAGCCGAATGCCAGATTCTGACATGCCACCGAAGACTCAAACAATAAGGCCATGACCACGGCCCTCGAACTATTAGACGAGAAGTGAGAAGCTTCGCTGGTTCGGATGGCCGCCCAAAAACAAAGAATGGAAAGGTACTACAACCGAAGAGCAAACCTCCGATATTTAAGAACCGGGGACTTAGTACTAAGGAAAGTCACCCAAATCACTCGAAACCCTAACGAAGGGAAGCTAGGCCCAAGCTGGGAAGGACCGTACCGCGTCCTCGAAATAATCGGCAAAGGATCTTACAAGTTAGTCACCATGAAAGGCGAGCAACTGCCAAACCATTGGAACATATCAATTCTCAAACGTTGTTAATGCTAAGGTACAATCCTCCCCATCTTTCATTTAAACTTTTGCACTAACCAAATGCACAGGTATGCGAGTAAAAAGAATCAAAACATCCCCTAGCTCGAAGGCCTTAGGTTTGAAAGCATGTGTTGCACTCTTTTTCCCTCACATCGGATTTTATCCCAAAAGGGTTTTTACCGGCGAGGTTTTTAACGAGGAAGCATCCATATGCTACCTAAGGATAACTCACCAAGTATCCAAGGCTTCTCTCCAATCAACCTCGAATACTTATGGGCATCCCCCCAAGAGATCACCAAAATATGCCAAAGAGGATCTCGATAGGAGAATGATGTATCGGACCAAACGGTCGAATGAACCGTATCTGTGTAGAATAATCGAACCCTGGATGGAAAAAACATGTATACTTATACCAAGTAATCATAGAAGTACCTTTTATCATCAAAACATTTCACACATCAAAGAAGTTCGCTATTTTTACAAGAGACAACCCCAGGGCAAAAAATTTAACAAGCACACAGAAACTGTCCTCGACAGTCACTCCACCAAGTCGCCAAAACTCAAAGCCGTAACACCTCAGGGTAGGTAACTTCGAGCTCATAAGCCCTCCTAGAGGAAACATCAATTTCCACTCGAGGACCTTCCCCGACAGTCGGTTCATCAAGCTATAAAAATCAAATCTGTAAGACCTCAGGGCAGGTAACTCCGAGCTCATAAGCCCTCCTCGAGGCAACATCAAGTCCGACTCGGGGGCTGTCCCCGACAGTCGGTTCATCAAGCTATAAAACTCGAAGCCGAACCTCAGGACAGGAAAATTCTAACTCACAATCCCTCCACGAGTCAATATCAACAACATAAGCCCTCTTCGAGGCAACACACAAATTTGTAAGACCTTAAAATAGGCATAAACCCCATATCAAAGTCAAGGCACCATGGCTATCTCACTCGGGGACTAAAAGGATACGAGCAAACACAAATGACCACCGTCATAAGGCTCCGACCAAACCAACGCAACTCAGATATGTCTAACTGTTTCCATAAAACCACAATCCTTCATTTACTTAGAAAAAATTTCGAAAAGAACCGGTTAAAGGTTGGCTAAAGCGTAAGCGCCCAAGTCGCCCGCTGCATTAAAGGTTGTACCAACCTAAAGCGTAAGAGCCCAAGTCGCATCTAGTCGTATCGACCTTACGCGTAAGAGCCCAAGTCTCCAGCTACGGGTCATACCGACAAAAAGTGCCTCAGGGCCAATCTGAAAACCCGAGGGCCGTTGAGCTCGAGTCGAAACCTGACTCGAAGACTAAGACCGATACGGTTAACTAAAGCGCCTCAAGGCTAAAAAAGTGTAAGAGCCCGAGTCGCCCGCTACATTAAAAGTCATATCGACCTTACGCGTAAGAGCCCAAGTGGCCAGCTACAGATCATACCGACAAAAAGCGCCTTAGGGCCAATCTGAAAACCCAAGGGCCATTGAGCTCGAGTCGAAACCTGACTCGGATACTAAGCCCGATACGGTTAACTAAAGCGCCTCAGGGCCAAAAAATCGCAAGAGCCCAAGTCGCCTGCTACATTAAAAGTCATATCTACCTTACGCATAAGAGCCCAAGTCGCCAGCTATGGGTCATACCGACAAAAAGCGCCTCAGGGCCAATCTAAAAACCTGAGGGCCGTTGAGCCTGAGTCGAACCCGACTCGGAGACTAAGCCCGATACGGTTAACTAAAGCGCCTCAGGGACAAAAAAGCTTAAGAGCCCGAGTCGTCCGCTACATTAAAAGTCATATCGACCTTACGCGTAAGAGCCTAAGTCGCAAGCTATGGGTCATACCGACAAAAAGCGCCTCAGGGCCAATCTGAAAACCCAAGGGCCGTTGAGCTCGAGTCGAAACCCGACTCGGAGACTAAGCCCGATACGGTTAACTAAAGCGCCTTAGGGCCAAAAAATCGTAAGAGCCCGAGTCGCCCGCTACATTAAAAGTCATATTGACCTTACGTTTAAGCCCAAGTCGCCAACTATGGGTCATACCGACAAAAAGCTCCTCAGGCCCAATCTTAAAACCGAGGGCCGTTGAGCTCGAGTCGAAACTCAACTCGGAGACTAAGCCCGATACGGTTAACTAAAGCACCTCAGGGCCAACAAAGTGTAAGAGCCACAGTTGTCCGCTACATTAAAAGTCATATCGGCCTTACGCGTAAGAGCCCGAGTCACCAGCTACGGGTCATACCGACACAAAGCGCCTCAGGACCAATTTGAAAACCTAAGGGCCGTTGAGCTCGAGTCAAAACCCGACTCGGAGACTAAGCCTGATACGGTTAACTAAAGCGCCTCAAGGCTAAAAGAATCGTAAGAGCCCGAGTCGCCCTCCACATTAAAGGTTGTGCCAACCAAACGCGTAAGAGCCCAAGTCACCAGCTTAAAAAAGCTTCAAGGCCAAAGTATAACCCCAAGGGTTCTCATTTATAACTCTTATTAATCGGACTAATCATCAACAGGCATCAAAGCCTACTTCAAGATACTAGAAAAGAAACAAGGAATAATGAAAAGCCTTTTTTATATGATAAAAGTTCACGAAGCATATTTACAAAGCCCGAAATCGGAGCCTACACAGAGATAAATAATAAAATAAAACCTAATCTATAGCTAGGGCATGCCTTCAACAGGTTTCTTCAGAAATTATACTTTCAGCGGCTTGGCCCTCGGTCCCTGAGTCTTCGACGGCCTCTTCCCCCTCGGGGACTTCACCCTCGTCATCATCATCTTCCGAGCCACTGCTCAAATCATCTTCGGAAGCAAGCAGTGCCTCCGACTCCTTTTCCAGGACCTTCACCCCCTCGATCTCGGCAGACAAATTGAGACCCCCTACATGTATGTCCTTAAGAGCCTGTTGCCGAGACTTTAATCGGGCATGCTCTAGAGCTCGGGTAAACTTAAGATCGGATTCCTTGGTTGCCTTCCTGGCCTGGGAATTTGCAGCAGCAGCATCAACCTTATACGAATCTATGAGCGCATCGTCTTCGAACTTAATCGAAGATAGTGCGGTGACCGATTCAGCATAGAGGCCTTTATATTTTCTACTTTCAGCCCTCGCCTCCCGAAGGCAATCCTCAAGCAAGGATAACTTCCCTTGAAGGGTCTCTCTCTCAGAATTTATCTCATTCACTCGCTACTTAAACCCAAGGATCTCGGCGTCCCTGGCTCCGAATCCTTCCCGCATCTGGGCATCTTTCTCCTTGAGCTGCAAAAATTAGCCCGATGAGTATCAAGTACATATAGCAGGCGAGAGAAGAAACGAAACATATAGAAAGCTATGTTACCTGCTTATCAAGATCACTCCTCTTTCGAGACACCGTTTCTAAACGGGCTCGAAGGACCAGCTCTTCTTCCTCCTTTTGGGCAAGAAGAGCCCTGAGCTCGCCCGCCTCCGATAAGAGTCTCCTACGCTCCCCTTCATGATGGGTCAGCTCATACTGGAACTTGGCCATGGACTGGTTGTAAATCACTTTCACCTGAAAACACGAAGGAAGTAGGGTCAATGAAATGCTAATCAAGGCTCGAAACAGTCACTGAAGGGAGTACCTATTTTCAAAGACTTTCAACCTCCTCAAAAATAGGCATGGCATTAATATCGGAACTCTTCTCGGCCATGGCGAAGCGCCCCTCAACTATGTTCTTCCCTACGAGAGGCGCCTCCGCAATGGAAGATTCTATGTTACGGGCATCTTGTACCTCCCTCGGAGAAAATAATAAAATTGGTAGAGAATCTCCTACATCAATAACCCCGAATAGATCAAGAGGGGCCTTCAACTCGCATCCGAGCTCCCGTAGCTCATCCGCCGAATGTCCTTCAGTTCGAGAAGCATCTCAGGTAGCAATCAGCTCAGGGACATCACCTGACCTACCCTCGAAGGCCCCTTCGAACCTAGGAAGGATGACATCGTCGACCTCCGAGTTAGAAACCCTCGGCTCTTCGATGATCAAATCAGCAGAGGCAGGAGCGGTTACATTTCCAGCTCCCTCGGGCAATGTCCGGAAATCATCTTTCTTGTTTGAATCCGCAGAATCAGGTTTTAACTTCTGCACTGAAGCCTTCGATATCCCCATAGGTTCAATCGACGACTCCCTTTTCCTATTTCTATCCTCATTCAGTTCTTGGATATCTGCTTCCCGGGGTGATGATTCCCTCATCAAAGAGGCCTCTCCTAGGCCTCCATAAACACAAAACAAAGCAGGTCAGAGTATACTCAAAAGACATCCTCCTTTAAAAAGGAACTCGGGTATCACGAGAGAATAAGCCTCGCCATGGTCTTTAGCTTCCCATCGGCCCCTGGACAGATCACGCCATACGCGCTCAGCGTATGGGCAGGCCGAATCAAGCTGGCGAACCTAGCCCGGGAGATCCTTAACCGTAATAGGATACCACGCGACAGTTGCATCATCGAAGGGAGTTAGTTCAAGGGTAAGTTGACACGAAAAAATGTTAAAAGTATTAACTTATGATTCATATTCCATTCCTCAGGGAACGACATACTTTCGGATGAGATCAAATCTAAATTCCTAACCCAAACAACGCGGATCGTCCACCCTCTGTCCTTGCCGTGTTCGATACAAGCAAAGAAAGCCTTCAAGGCCCAGTGATGAAGTTGATCATATCGCCCCGGTAGAATCGGGGACTGTACAATCTAATCAAATACTCGAGGGTGAAAGGGATCCCCTCAACCATATTGGCAAAATGCCTGATCATGTAAACAATACACCAGAATGATGGGTCAATCTGGCCGAGCGTCACTTGATATTGGTTGCAGAAATCGAGAACCACGGGGTCGATCAACGGTGAAGACGGCCCTACAGGGCCTAGGGTGAACGGATAAGTGTATACACTGAGGAAACCGGTTTTACGGAAGGTTATGTTTTCCTCCCGGGAAGGAATCGCCACTTGAACCACATCTCCCCAGCGGCAGTCAGTTTTCACCTCTTCGGCGTTTGCTATCAGGCTAACATACTGAGATACGGGCTCACACCGCCCTGGCTCTGACGAAGGTTTGTCGACCTTGAAATTGGTGGACGTCTCGCAGGAACCAGGGATGCAATCCTCGAGATATGGGGGTATCATTACCTTACCCTTAGAAGAACGTAAAGATTAAGAGGATTTATCTTCTCGTGGAATAACTATGGAGGCCTCCGTCATTTCTGGTAAAAGATTTCAAAGAAAACTAGGAAGAATTGGTCAGAAAGAGGATGCAGAAAAGAAGCAATGAGGTCTCTCTTTACAAAGATAGAAGAAGTCATGAATAATGAGAGATAAGAGGGGGAGTATTTATAGGGCCCAACCACGTACATTGGTGAAGGCCAAAGAGCATCCAACCGCCACAGTAAATTCGAATCTTTTTCAAAAACTGTGTAAAGCATTCTATCCTATCGCATCAGCCGCCAACGTGGCATGTTTAACGGAACTCTAAAGGCGATGAAAGGTTGGTGAATTCAAATCGTTTCTTGTCTTTTCACTCCAACAAACGCGGGGACTATCTGTGTACGGTGAAACCGGGCAAGGCCGTTTTTGGGCTTCTTTAGCACTCTGAGTGAATTGGCCTCGGCTGTATCGACGCAGAGTCCAAATTTTAACCCCGAGGTTCACCCCTAGAGGAAGTACTACAAGGAGTCAATATACCTCGGGGCAGGGCAAGCATCGAAGAACGTTATGGGAAAGCGAGAAGTTCCAGAAAGCGTATGGGTAAAGCTAACAAAGTACACAAAATAGTACGGGCCCGTACCGTGGCATCAAATGGATGTACCAGTCATATCTCCTTGCATTAATTACACATGTACCATGTCGGGATTCCCCCTCATATTGACCCTTGTCACTTTGTAAGATATATGATATTCAATACAAGAACAAGAACATCCTCTGCTCTCTAACAAAAACATTCTCTTCAATAGTATCATTAAATTATTGCTTCTCATTTATTGTGTTCTTGAGTTATTCTTCATTTATTGTTTGATATTGATCATAAATAGGCCAACATTAAGGCCTTCAATAATGTTATACTATCGTCGATTGCCCTTAGCTGAGCTCCTCGAGCTCGACCTCGAGGCCTGCCCGACCACCCTCGAGACTGGCCTCTTTGAAGCCTGGTTTGCTTAATCTAGTTCTCTTCGCACTTATTTATTTTTTCTCACTTCATACTCAACATTTATTGCCTAAAAACCCGGTATTAAAATAGTTCACGTATTTTTAGAACCACATAATCAAATATAATTGTAATTACCATTTTCAAGGTAAACAGTTATCTAAACTCCTTATAAGGTTGAGCATTATGAGAAATGTTCAACAATTCAAATGAGGGTAAGCAGTAAAAGATACTCGTAAGTCAAATCAAGGCTAAACAGTTATAGGATAAGATTAATTTCAATTAGATATGCAGTTTGTGAAAAATATAGCGTAACGGTAGAAGAAGTAAAACCCTTCAGTTAAGTCAATTAGGAGTCAAATAGGCAATAGAGTGAATCTAAAAGCAAGAAATTCTAATTTAAGCAGGTAGAGATGAAACTAGTTGTCAGGAACTAAATCTTAAAAAATACAACTTCATTCACATGAAATATAAGGACCTAAGAACCCTAAAAGGCCAACCTTCTACAAATAAGTCCGAGTATGCACTTGTCACCTCGCGTACACGGACTACAGTCAACATAGAAGACTCAAATCCTAAGGGGTAATTCCCCCACCCAAGGTTAGGCAAGATACTTACCTCAAAGATGACAACCCGGTACTCTAAAATGAACTTCTCGGGAAAAAAACCCTTGAACGGGTCAAACCTAACCAAAACATAAATTAAACACATAAGAAACTATTTTGTATCATAAAGCCTCAATCTTTATCAAATTCTAAAAATCGGTCCAAAAGTCGACCCCCGGGCCCGTAGCTCGAAACCCGACAAATTTTACAAAATCCAAATACTCATTCCAATATGAGTTCAACTATACAAAAATTATCAAATTCCGATACCATTTCATCCTCAAATCATGATTTTTCATTTTAGAAATTTTCTTCAAATACCAATATTTTCTTCAATCCAAAACACAAATTTAATGATAGAAATGAAGATAAGATTATGGAATACATTAAATACTAGGTGAAGAACACTTACCCAAACGGATTGCTTGAAAACCCCCAAATATCGCTCCCAAACACTTACCCAAACGGATTCCTTACATTATGATATGCTTCCTAAATATTGTAAATATTGCAAACTGCAGGGTCATGATCAGTTAGATTGCTGGAGATTACATCCAGAACTATATGTTGACAAGGAGATACCTAATCAAACAGTTGAGGTAACTGAGCAAGTAAAGTCGAACAATCACCCCCTAATGATTCTGTCTAGTGGCAAAGTTGTAGGGAGTATGGCCAATACAACAAAAGAACAATGGAAGGAAGTGAAGGATAATAGAATAAGGAGTGGTAATCTACGAGCAAATCAGACTACTACTGGTAAGGAGATAATACCAGCCCAGATAAATACAAGACAAGCAATAGAGGGCAATACCTATGATGCTGCAGGTCAGACAAATGAAATTCAAAGGATTACAGGAAAAGAGTTAATTCCAGCAGACAATGTAGCTAATAACCAGGTACATGTGAACAATCAATTTGCTGTGTTGGAAGTGGAGGATGAAGAAGAGGAACCTGATAATCAGTTTCCATTGATAGCAGCCCAAAAAAGTCCTAACAGCAAAATCAAAGGTGATCAAAGTAATACAAAACATAAACAACATAATGATCCTTCCAAAATAGGAAAGTTGAATCCCACAGCACCAGCCTTTAATCCCAATTCTTCAGAGATATGTTCTACAAATGCTAAAGGAAATGTAGCAACAAAGGATAGAGGGAAGGATGATGCAAAAACCAAAGAATCCACAGCTCAATGGGTTGAGAGGACCTTCATTGGTAACAATCATGACAACACTACAAGGGTAGGAGTTAATACTTCCTGTCAGGACATACCATCACAGGACACAATGGTTGAAAATCAGCTGAAGAATACACCTGCAGATCAAATTAAAGGAGTCAACTTTCCTACAACAAAAGAAAGAGTGAAGTGGAGTAGAGGTAGGTTATGGAGAGATCAAAGGGAATATGATTCAGAGGAAGATGAAGCACCAGTTGGGGCACCATTGGAAGAGGAACCAGACGTGGAGGATAAAGAAGAGGATGAACAAAGAGTGAATGGGGAAGCAATTGATAATACCAACAACAAAGGAGAAGGTAACAAGACAATACAGGTTTTTGAACTACAAAGTAAATCACAGATACCAGTAACAAATANTGCAGGAGTACAAACAAGGAGGACACTATCAAAAACAAGTAACCAGTGATGGATGCACTCATATGGAATATTAGATCAGTAAAAACACAACAAGCTTTTGAAAGGCTTACCAAAATGCAAAGACGGAAGCACTATGAATTCATTGGCTTAATGGAACCTATGCAACAAGCAAAGAAGTTAGAGAGGTATAGGAGCAAAATTGGATTAGCACAGGAAATAGCAAATGTATCTAATAAAATCTGGGCATTCATTGATGATGTATATGAGGTTATAGTGATTTATAACATGGTGCAGCAGCTTACACTTAGACTATTCCATACTGAAACTCATGTGGA
>ML333092.1:10352-44313 GCA_005239505.1 Nicotiana paniculata | reverse complement strand
ACCAGAAAGGAGAGTAAAAAAATGGTGGAAGGATAAAATATTTGTGGAGGGGGACGGTCTTGAAGAAGAAGACGAAATTAATAAAAAAAATAGGTATAACGTCCAGTTTTTGGGCGCTATACTTTTGCAGTGTAACGCCCAAAAATTGGGCACTATACATTAACCGCAGAGTTATCCTTAATGTATAGCGCTCATTTTTTGGGCGTTATATATACTTTGGTTGTCTTTTTTTTCCCACTTATTTTCGTTCTTTGTGTCAAAAAAATCACATTTTGATTCCGAACTCCTATTGTGCTTGCGTGTGACGTGTGAAGAATTATTAGTATTTTTTTTATTATCTACTAGTACTATTTGGTAAAATTATTTTCTTCCATCTAATTTTACTTTAACAATTAATTTCTCCCTCCAACTTCCTATCTTACTTAACTTTTCTAAATATTTATCTCACCCTCTAGATCTTCAACCTTTTGTCTTTATGTTTAATATATTATTATTTTTTAATTCTATGTGAAAGACTTATATTTTGGAACAAATTTAATTTTGTTACTGTAAGTAAAAAAGGCGTAAACAAATTAAAAGAATGTGCAAAATGAAATTTTCAAGTTAAAAGTAATTTGCTCGTATAGAATTTGACTAGTAGCAGTCAAAACTAAATTATATTTACGCAATTGAGAATAAAAGAGAGAAACAATTTAATATATATTTAATGCCTTATAATTCAGAAAGATAATTATTATGAATAGAGATAATTTCAAGAAGTTCTGAAAGATTAATTGCTTATATTTTAGATGAATTTTAAGTTAAAAAGCATTTCACATATGACAATCAAATCAAAAATGTGTGCGTAATAAAGAATAAAAGAGACAGTAAAACTTAAATATATATTCTATGCGTGTTACATTAAAATAGTAATTAAAATATTTACGATTATTATAGTTATATTTTAAATGGACGAAAATTACAATTTAAGTTAAGATAAAATAGAACTTAAATTGTAGGCCAATCATCTAGGTGAAAAAATGTCACCTTTTTATATGACAAGCCAATCACTTTTTTTAAAAGCACAACAAATTATGTACCAATTATAAGTAGAGAAATTTCTCGATTATCAAAAGAGTATAATACTGAAAATGTTAAGGTACAAATAGACATTGAGGAGGATAATGTTTATTGTTTTAAAGTTGGAGGGAATTTGGGGTGTTAAGTGGAATATGACGTGGCATGCCACATCAGTTAATCAGTTTAAATTTATAAATTCCGACTTATTTTATTTTAGAGTTAATTTGGTTTGTAATTCGAAAAGGAGCCTTGAAGTAACACTAAAAATTTTTTCGTGTGACTTATATGTCATGGATTCGAGTGAAAGTAGTCATTAATGCTTTCACTATGATAGACCTGTCTATAGCACACCCTTTGGGTACGACACTTCTGCAGACCCTGCGTGAACGCGAATACCTTGTGCACCGACCGTCTTTTTCTGATTTTTAGTTAAATTATTTTAGTGACAAAATTAGAATATAGTGATTTAAGTCTAATGAACCTTCGCTTGTATGATCATTGATTAAAAAAAATCCTAATTTTCACCGTCCATAATTTTCAAAGTATACCAAGTAGGCGTTTGGACATAAGAATTGTACAATTTTTAAAAATGGTGAAAAAAAAAATCAAGTGAAAATGGAATTTGAAATTAGAGTTGTGATTGAATATAAATTTCAGTTCTGGTTGTTTTTGAAGTTCTGTGAGTGAAAATTTTGAAAAACAGTTTTTTTGAGTTTTGTAAAGTTTTGAAAATTTTCAAAATGCATCTTAAAGCGAAAATTGAAAATTTTATGAATAAACGCTGATTTCGAAAAAAAGTAATTTTTTTTTTGAAAAAATAAAATTATGTCCAAACGGGCTCCAAATCTTGCCAAAACGTCTTCTAATGCTCTCGAGACTAAAATTTCTAATTTAAAGGTTCAAGGATTTTAACTAACTCAACAAGTCCTTGATAAATTATTTGGAGAATTGTTAAAGAGTGAACCATCGTGGTTAAGACTTTAAAAAAAACTAAGAAAGAGAGAGTGTGAACATTGGAGAATCTCTTTTTATTGTTGTTGTTATAAAATACTATAACTTATAAATTTAATGTATATGGATATCCCTTTCAATACATGTAATTTGAAAATATATTTTGTAACCTATAAATAGGATGTCATTTTCCTATGGAAGTACACAAGAAGCACACTTGAATAAGATAACTTCTACATTCTCCTTCTATATGTATCTTGTCTTAATTATTCTATTTTGCTCTCATTTCTTAATACTTTATCAGCAAAAGTTCTAACCAACTGAGGTTATCTGCTTCATTCGAATTTTATATTCTTTCAAAAAGAGATAGTTAATTTCTTTTCCGATCTAGGTATACATTCTAATGTTCATAATGTTTCTATTATGATTTTCTTTAACCTGCAATTTAGTTACCATATGTATAAATTATTTTGAATATGATTATAATAATTGCCTTGGTATGAAAACAATAAACTTCAATTAAATTGTTATTATATTATATAATCCACGAAGAAGTTTAAACGTACACATAAATAGATAAGTATTGAATTGAATTATAATGATTAGACTAATTAATCACACATCCAAATGTTATGACAGAATAGACATTTAGAGGGAATTCTTGCAAAATTTTCAAAAGGTTTAAATGTATCTTCCATGAATTTATCACCTAAGTGTACAAACTAATTAATGACTTTACAAGTAACGACTTAACTATTAGATGAATTGTATTCAATATTGAAACTTGGCAGAATTGATATCATCTAGTTTTATACCTACTTAACTTATTGAAACGCCTTCTAAGTAGAATAAAATATACTATTACCTATTAATGAGATTATTTCAACTTATTTATTCTCTAAAAATATGCTTACATGTCTAAAGTTCTTATGTGTAATTATTAAGCCCTAATTCATCATCTCACTACACATAATTGTTTGTTCTAATAATTATATAGAGAATGTCAATACACGGTTATATTTTGCATTGATTTTTTTCTGTCATTGATAATAATTCTTATCATTCTGATTCACTTATTTTCTATGGTAGTTTTCACTGTGTCAAATTTGTCAAAACTTGAATTGTGGCACTTGACATCTCTGGGAATAACCATTTGACATGGGTACTTGATGCTGAAATTCACCGTGACGCTAAAGGTCTTGATGACACTATTAAAGAAGGAAATGAAGCATCAAGTCAGGATAAGGCGAAAGCCATTATTTTCCTTCGCCATCGTCTCGATGAAGGGTTAAAAAGTGAATATTTAACCTTGAAAGATCCATTTCACTTATGGACTAGTTTGAAAGAACGATATGACCACCTAAAAGCCATGATATTGCCAAGAGCTCATCATGAGTGGATGCACCTACGGCTACTAGATTGTAAGACCATAAGTGAATATAATTTTGTTGTATATAGAATAATTTCCCAACTAAAATTATGTGGGAACCTATGAATGATAGGGATATGTTGGAAAAGACTCATGCCTCAAATATGGTGTTACAACAGCAATACCGTGAAAAAGGCTTGAAGATATATTCTGAGTTAATTTCATGTCTTTTGGTGGCTGAAACAACATAATGCCTTTTTAATGAAAATAATGAAACCCGCCCCACTGGATCAACTCCATTTCCAGAAGCGAATCTGGTAGCGATAGATCCAAAGTCTGAAAGAAGACAAAATAATTATCATGGCCGTATAAATATACGTGGGCGTGGCAAGGGGCGAAATAATAATCGCCATGGTGGTGATCGTTATAAACAAGAGAACAATAACGGTTCTCAGAGTAATCCTTCAAAAGGCAAAGGTAATATGTGCCACCGATGTGGCATGAAAAATCATTGGGCACGAATTTGTCGTACGCCTGAGCAATTTGTCAAACTTTATCAATCCTCCATAAAAGGGAAACAAAATAAGATCGAGACTAACTTGACCTTTCAAAGTGATGTTGAGGGGGACACATGAATAATCATGATAAAGTTGAAGCAAACCTTGCCTATAAAGATGATATTTTTGAACACATATTACTCGTTTAGAAGCTGGAGATTTTTTTGAGAATCATAACTGAACACTTGTTATTGGAAAAAAATTATAAAAATAAATGTATTTTATTTTATGAATTTCATATTTTGAATAATTATTTTTTATGTTGTCAGTATTTACTTTCGTAAATATAATTTCTTTTGTTCTTAAATTTTTCAATATTACTTATGATGTATTCTTTTTCTTTATGAAGAATATGAAAACTTCCCAGTCTTCAGTTGGCCGTATGAATAATAAAGAAGAAATATGCCTCCTGGATAGTACTACGACGCACACCATATTAAGAGATAGGAGATATTTCTCTTATTTAATTACGAAAGAAACCAATATCATAACAATATCTGGTAGTACAAAATTAATTGAGGGCTCTGGAAGAGTAACTGTATTTCTACCAGGAGGAACTATATTGGTTGTTAATGATGCATTCATTATATTGTAGTATGTCTCCAAGAAACTTATTGAGTTTGAAAGATATTCGCCAAAATGGCTATCATATTGAGACCACCAATAAACGAAAGATTGAATATCTTTATATTACTACAATAAAAGCGGAAAAGAAGTACTTCCCGCATTTTCCAAATGATTTTATTATTTGGCATGACCGAGTGGGCCATCCCGGTTATAATATGATGCGCAAAATAGTCGAGAATTCACATGGTCATTCATTGAAGAACCAGAAGATTCTTCAAACTAAAGAATTCTCTTGTGTTGCATGTCTCAAGGAAAACTGATTATTAGACCATCGATAATTAAAATTGGAGTTGAATCTCCTACATTTTTTAAACATATACAGGGTGATATATGTGGGCCATACACCCTCCATATGGACCATTCATATATTATATGGTTTTGATAGATGCATCTGCAAGATGATCAAATTTTGTGCTTGTTATCAACCCGCAATTTGGCCTTTGCGAGGTTACCAGCTCAATTAATAAGATTAAGAGCACATTTTTCAGATTATGCAATTAAGACACTTCGTCTTGATAATACTGGTGAATTTACGTCTCAAACCTTTAATGATTATAGCATATCAACTGGGATAACAATTGAGCATCCAGTTGCTCATGTTCATACTCAAAATGGTCTAGCGGAATCATTGATCAAACGCCTCCAATTAATTGCTAGAAATATGCTTATGAGAACAAAACTTCTCATTTCAGCATGGGGTCATGCTATTTTGCATGCAACAATACTTGTGCGGATCAGACCTGCAAGTTATCATAAAGTCTCCCCAATACAATGGGCTTTTGGTCAGGAGCCAAATATTTCCCATCTTAGAATATTTGGATGTGCAGTATATGTTCCAATTGCTCCACCACAACGAAAAAAGGCGGGACCTCAAAAAAGATTGGAGATATATGTTGGGCATGGATCTCCTTCTATTATAAAATATTTGGAACCTATGACTGGAGATTTATTTACAACAAGATTTGCTGATTGCCATTTGGATGAATCAGTATATCCAATATTAGGGGGAGAAAATAAGCAATTACAAAAGATATAGATTGGAATACATTATAACTATCTCATTTAGATCCACGAACAAATCAATGTGAACACGAGGTTTAAAAGATAATTTAATTATAAAATATTGTAAATCAACTGTCATATGCATTCACTAACCTACCAAGGGTGACTAAGTCACATATTCCAGTTGCTAATACTCATATTCGAATTGATGTCCCGGTTGGACAATCTATAAATACAAATGAGTCTAAGCCACACTTGAAACGTGGTAGACCGATTGGTTCCAAAGATAAAAATCCTCGAATGCGAAAAGGAGAAAATGATCTAGGAGATCATAATATGGAGGCAATTTCTCAAAAAGACCCCCTTATATGGATCGAAACAATCAGGCGAATGTGGTATAATCGTCTGAGTGAGTATTTGCTGAAAGAAGAGTATAAAAATGATCCAATTTGTCCTTGTATATTTATAAGAAGGTCTGGACCTGAATTTGTTATAATCGCTGTGTATGTTGATGATCTAAATATCATTGGAACTCCTGGGGAGCTTCCAAAAGCAGTAGATTGTTTGAAAGAGTTTGAAATGAAAGATCTTGGAAAGATAAAATTTTGTTTTGGTTTACAAATTGAGCATATGAAAGATGAAATTGCTGGCCATCAATCAACTTATACCGAAAAGATCCTAAAGTGTTTTATATGGATAAAGCACATTCATTGAGTAACACGATGGTTGTGAGATCACTTGATATAAATAAAGATCTATTTCGACCTCATGAAAATGATAGAGATATTCTTGGCGATGAAACGCCATATCTTAGTGCAATTGTGACACTAATGTATCTTGCAAATAATACTCGACCATATATAACTTTTGTAGTAAGTTTATTAGCAAGATTTAGTTTATTTATAACAACAAGACACTAGAATGGTGTTAAGCATATTTTTAGATACCTCCGAGGGGATATTGATATGGGATAATTTTATTCTTATGAATCCGATTCACAAATAACTAGTTATGCAGATGTAGGTTATTTTTCTGATCCATATAATGCTCGATCTCAAACATGCTATCTATTTGCTTTTGGAGGTACAACTATTTCATGGTGTTCAACTGAACAAACTTTAGCTGCTACATCTTCCAATCATGCAGAAATAATAGCTATTCATGAGGCTAGTCGAGAGTGTGTACGGTTGAGATCAGTGACTCAACACATTCAACAAATTGTGTGGTGTTTCTTTTAAAAACGAAGATTCCAACGATATTGTATGAAGACAATGCTGCTTACATAGCTCAACTTAAAGAAGGATATATCAAAGGAGACAAAATAAAGCACATTTCACCAAAATTCTTTTTCACACACGATCTTCAGCAAAATGGTGAGATAGATGTTCAACAAATCCGTTCAAGTGACAATCTAGCAGATTTATTCACTAAGGCATTGCCAACATCAACAATTGAGAAGTTGAGACATAAGATTTGAATGCGTCTTCTACGAGATATCAAATAAAGCTTTTATCAGGAGGAGTATAATACACGTTGTACTCTTTTTCCCTTAACCAAGGTTTTGTCCCAATTGAGTTTTCCTGGTGAGGTTTTTAATGAGGCAACACTCAATGAGTATTACAAGATATGTATACTCATTTTCCTTTATTTTTTCCACCGGGGTTTTCCTAGTAAGGTTTTAATGAGACACATTATCTATGGACAACCAAGAGAAAGTGTTATAAATTCAATGTATGCTGATGTCCTTTCCAATGTATGTAGATATTCTTTCTGTAACTATGTTTGGGAATTCATACACCAAATGAATGAGTTAATTAATACATGTAATTTGAAAAGACATTTTGTAACCTATAAATAGGATGTTATTCTCCTACAAAAGATACACAAGAAATACACTTGAATAAGATAACTTCTACATTCTCCTCCTATATATAGTTTGTCTCAATTATTCTATTTTGCCCTCATTTCTTAATAATATAAAACAAGAAGAAGAGTATTGTAGAAAAAAGTAAAGAGAGAGAATATTTATTGATTTAGGATCAATTACAATGAAATAAAACCCCTCTATTTATATGAAAAAAGTGACTTAGCTACAAAGTAACAAACTCTAAAATCTCTTTATAAGATAGGCATTCACCATAAACAAAATATTATTTATAACACTCCCCCTTTAATGTCTATTCAACAGATAATGTGTCTCGTTCAAATCTTGACTAAAATAAAACCAGTGGGAAAAATTCTAGTGAAGAAAAAGAGTACACATATCTAACACTACATCTTTTGGCTGCATAGTTTAAAACCTTGCAATGAAATCCCAATGGGACAGAATCTTGTAAGGAAAAAAAGAGTACAATGCATATTAACTCTCCAAATGAGATAATCAATTCACATCTTTGAGCCTTTGCATTCCAATCATGTGCACCATCTTCAAAAGATCGTTGGTAGAGATTTGATAAACAAATCATCAATATTAACTTGAATGAATATGTTGCACCTTGAAATCACCATTCTTGATAAATATGTAATGTCGTAAAATGGTCTTTTCAATATCTCCATAGAGATAAAAATTATCATTATTACATTATCATGTTTATAGTTATAACAAGATACATATGTACACAAATTACACTTAGATGTGGTATTTCAGAATAAAAAATTGTATATACTTTAAGCAATTAAATCCATACAAATAGATTTTAGGTGCATATCAAGTTTTCAAGTTGTGATAGACATATAAGATAGATAAAAGTGATTGCGCACATTATTGACTTTAACTAGTAACATTTAATGAAATTTATCTCAACTACAGGTCGATGTCAATATGATAACGCTAAGTCCTCTTTTGATTTTGTCCTTTATTTTTTTGGATTTAATTTTGAAACAAAATTCGAGTCGTACGTACGTAATATGTTTCAGAAAATTAAAGCATTGACATTAGTTTACACAATTTTAAAAAAGATAAACGAACAAATTAGTTTTCCATGAGAACATATATGGAGTCCGAAACCCAATTATTGGGTTTTTGGATAAATATGACATTAATAGGTGGAAAAAAGAGAGGGACCAAACTATGTATAACCCGACAATAAACCGCGCTATACCTTAACGGTGTTATAACCGTCACCGTTAAGGTATAGCGCGGTTTATTACCGCGTTATACATGCATCGTGCATGAAATAACCGCGCTATTCTGACACCATCTGATGGAAAGGTATAGCGCATGAAATAACCGCGCTATACATGTTATTATATCGTCCCCCTCCTCACCAATCGACAGAAAACCCATTTTTAAATCCCCCCCACCAACATACAATTAATGTTGTTTAATTTACATTTGACGACATGGACGTGATGTCTATACATCCCGGACCTTACTCCGCTGAGCTATTAGTGCTATAGGGCGATCATAGGCCCGCCCACATATGGGAGGGAGAGTTACTGTCCCTGACTCTCTGCGCCATGAGAGTGGACGACCTGTGGGATTTTATGAGGGACAAAGATCTCCATCCCCGTGTAGTCCAACGCCTGCAGGATACGGGATTCTATAGGATTTTTGAGATCGGGCGGCTGCAGCTCGAATGGGCTTTGATCACGTCATTGATTGAGCGGTGGCGGCCCGAGACACACACTTTCCACCTGCCCATTGGCGAGGCCACCATCACGATGCGGGACATGGAGGTTTTATATGGCGTGCCCGTTGATGGCCTGCCCGTTGCACTGCCTCAACATATGAGATATATGGCGCATGGGCATTATTTGGACATGCTACAGCAGCTCACGGGTTTCAGGCCACAGGACGAGATTGCATCGTCGGGGGCCAGTCTGATGAGTTTGACAGCTATTAGACATCACCTGGAGATATTACACCCCGACATCACCGACGATACGGACGAGCTACATATTCACTGGTATACGAGGTTGTTGTTGCTTCTTCTATTTGGGGGAGTCTTGTTCCCGAACACTTTAGAGAACCTACTCAGCCTGCGATTTCTTCATCATCTTCAGCTGCTAGATGATTTACCCCTTTACAGCTGGGGTGCTACTGTTCTCGCCTACATGTACATGCAGATGTGTCGGGCGAGCATGGGCACCCAGAGTGACGTTTGTGGTTTTCTGCCGCTTCTACAGGTGACAACATATTCGAATAATCTATTCATTAGTTCCAATTCTACCTAGTTAGAATATATCTTAAACCTTACGTCAACTTTGTATGTTAGGTTTGGGCCTGGGAGCAATTCATGTAGTTTCATCCACCTCTACCACCATTACCTCCGAATGTACCACCTCCGTTTCTCCCTCTAGCTAGGAGGTGGGTTTTCCATCGTAGAATTGCACGAGAGTATGATGCTCATCATAATCTCCCCCTCTGCAGTGATGTGTTGGATCTGATGGAGGGCGCACAGGTAAATATGTACCTAAACTTACTTGGTATAGATTAACTTAGTGTTGCGCATACTCACGTTTTATGTTCTTATTTGATAGTTCATCTGGGCGACATACAACGACGACTTGATAGGTGGCCTGCCAGATTATTGCTCGGCCGACCGATTGATTTGGAGCACTTCCGTCCCGCTGATATGCCTCGATATTGTGGAGTATCATGCCACGGAGCGGGTACTTCGCCAGTTTGGCCGTTTGCAGTATGTACTGAGAGGGCCTACATGGGAGCCTACACATTATCAGAGGGATGATCGTTCTAGGGCGGACGACACATTTATAGCATGGGTAGCGGCGCAGGTCCATACTTGGGACCAACGAGCTCATCTGATTCCGCCCCCACCTACACATATCCAGGCGGAGACTAGCCATATGTATACGTCCTGGTACCGCCGCGTTACCCGACTTTTTGTCGGGAATCCATTCATCAGGCTGGCGGTCGGTACGTTCCATACATCGGGCGGCACGAGACCTTGGTATGTTTTCTGTTATTATTAATTATATAACTGTAACTTAGTGCACTTAGTGCAATATATGTAGTTTATATTTTATACGTTGTGCAGGCTATTGGACTACATACAGTTTATTAGATGAGACTGCAGATGCAGGAGCATGTCGGCGATCCTGCGGCCGCTTTGCATAATTACGGCTGACGATTTGTAGAGGTGGCTGCCCGGACACTGCAGCAAGCCCGAGAGGATCAACGCTGGAGACACGAGCCTGATTATGTGGAGCTAGAGCAGTACCAACGAGGTAGGGGTGTCGCACGAGGTGGTGGTGCCCGAATTTCATCAAATCCCTGAGAGCTTCCACAGCCGGCATGCTTGGCAAGTTATCAACGTACGGAATCTCCTTTGAATGAAACGAGTACACTCTTCGTCTAGGGGGTGAGGGTGGGGTGGGGTGGAGCATACTCCCTCGTCAAACCAGGTCCTTCATTCTCATCATCCTCATCACCATCCTCACGAGGGAAGGGTGTCCTGTCTCCGGATTCCTCGGCATTGTTGTCGTAATCACTGTTCTCTTCCTCACTCTGTGCATCTGCCAGATCCTGATTTAATACGTCGTCTTCGGGCAATTAAGTGAGGACATGTGGTTCAACTTGCTCATTTTCACTGCACAACCAACAAAATAATAAGCTACTGAAATTAATAAATACTTTTCATATAGCTGTATCACTTCACTTACAAGTCGTAATGTGATGAAATTCCATGATGGACATTTTCATGTAGGTGATGACTCCTGGATGGACCACCATGATCCAACACATCAAAACTAGGCATATTCCAACTATGTGTGGGTTCATAAGTTGTAAAATTCATATCCGGCCGATACCCCATGTGGAATATATGAGCATTAATACAAATTCAATACAACAAAAATATACATCGTAACACAAAGGAAAATTTAAAGTTTACCACTCGTCTTGTGAATTATGTAAAGCAGGAGAGAAATTATTTCCTCGCTGCTCATTCGCCGGCAGTGATAAGTTTAAATCAAGGCAAACTCTTTCATCCGGAACCTGTCCGACAAAAACAACTCCAGAATAACCACCCGTTGACTGAGGGTTATCCCTACTATGCGCAACCTCATTGTTGGGAACGTCTTCGACCTTGACGTACATATCCAACATTTTGATTACAAGAAATTCCCGGTATTCATCCGGGGTCCTCAGAAAATCCCTCAAAGTTTCATCATTGGCGATGTTAAACTCAGAGTAAAAATCAACCTCTTGCGGAGTGACAAAATACGAATATCTTCCGGTTACTTTAAGTTTCACCGAAATTTCCTCATACTCATTTTTTTGCATAACAACAATACCAATGTATCGTACTCCATTGTAAGTGACAGTTTAACATGACACTGTGGAGATAAACTGTACCTCATAGAGTTATTCTCCATCACAACCTCACCCTCAATATAATGAAACTCTTATTCTTCGCTCTTCAGACATTATGAAAAAATGCTTGAGAATTTAACCAGAAGCAAAGTTTGAACGGGAGTTAGAATATTTTTTGAATGGATTTTCATAAAATCCTAACCCCTTTATATAAGGAAATGACTTGAAATTTTGATGTATAGCGCGGTTATTTCATGCGCTATCTAGGTATAGCGCGGTTATTTCATGCGCTATACCTTTCCGTCAGATGGTGTCAGCATAGCGCGGTTATTTCATGCGCTATGCATGTATAACGCGGTAATAAACCGCGCTATAGTTTAACGGCTATAACACCGTTAAGGTATAGCGCGGTTTATTACTGCGTTAACATAATTTGATCCTTTTTTTTTTACACCTATTAACATCACATTTGTCCAAAAATCCAATAATTGGGTTTCGAATTCAACATATATGTGCGTGTCATTTTTTTTTGTTTTGTTTTCACTTTTACTATAAGCAACAAAGACGACGAAAATGAAATTCCTCCAAAACTGATCAGTACTTTAACTCTTGATTTTGACTTTCACTTTTGGAATCATAAATGGTTTAGATGTTAGACACAACAGTTGCAAGGTAGGCAGTAGCATTCACATTATTTTATTTATAATAAATAAGACGACTGTAAATGCACTTGTATACAAATGGAAATGTTACGTTGACAACTAATGAATAACTTTGTGGAAGCTTTTCTCACGAAATTAAACAAGGTAGCAAGGAAATTTACTATGTATATTAAATCTCACTCACATTGAAAGCACTCAATCACTCACCAGAAGTTTGGTTTATGTTGATTTGTTTACTGTTGTGATCATATTTTTTCTTCTCACAGTTATTCCAACTAAACTTATTAGTTATGCGCGGATAGTGTAAGAAATATTTACACAATCAGGTCTCTATTGGTAAGAAAATAACATCTTATAAATGATAAATAATATCTTATAACGCGTTAAATTACTACATTAATAGTGTTGCCATGGCCAGCTCAAACCCTAGAGATGACTTCAGACAACAACAACAAATTCAGTAATTTCCCCCACACAACCTTCTCTACTCTAGAAGGGACAGAGAGGTTATTTACGATAGACCCTCGGCTAGAGATGCTTCCGGACAACAACACTAAAATCTTGAGAGTAGTCAATTACAAACACAACCTCTAGGCTGACATAATATAAGCCCTTCAAGCCTTCTGCTAACTCCTTTAATAAATTATGGTACATATAATAAATACTAAAAAATCATTTCGGACGCAATCACATCAATGAAGATTGACTCACAACTGTATTTTGCCAGAATTAGCCAAATAGATACCAAAGAGTTTATGTACAGAAATCACTTTTTGCTTTGCTGATTTCTCAAAGAATGACTTGGAAACAAACCAAAACCATAAAGGAAAACTTGAAAAATAAACACACTAACAATTCTTTTCTTTTCCTCTAGATCTATTTAGACTATGTTAAAAGAGTGGGGGGAGAGGAGGGGGAGAGATTATTCAGCAATGCAACATGCAAAAAACAACAACGAACACCTCTGGACTTTGTGCAGAACTTAGATTCTCAAGATAACGGATACTAAATATCCCAGAACAGGGTTAATGGTGAAAATTTACACGTCGTCTTCAGTAAGCTGCACATTGTATCCATGTTTTATCTCTGCATCAATGTACAAGTTGGGTCACGTTCAAGAATAAGATGCATCACAATATAAATTCAGAAACACGGCTAGACAAGGACAAAAAATGTATACCAATGTCAACAGGAACAGTAAATGTTTATAGAAATCAGAACAACAATGAACTTTCATGTACAACAATCTTAATTCTAAAAACTTGCTTTGTCTATAAGGCTAAAACTCTCATCCCACCTAGGGTCTTAGTTGGATTAGGTATGTCCATCAAAGTAAGTTAAAAACTTTGTAGTCTCTCTATGCCAATTTGTTAGCTGCTCTTTCCTTTTTTGCCAGTCTCAAGAAGATTGGGACCATTTTGTATTCAGGAACTCATTGATCTTTACATTGTCATTTTCCCTTGCTCTTATAGGCTTTGACATGAATTATTGCGGACCCCACTGGAAAGATACATTTGGTATTTTATGCATATTAAGCTTAAGAGAAAGTGGACCATTATTTGGAGACACAGGAAAAAAAGGAAAGTCAAAATTTTTTATTGCGATGGGTGAGAAGCAATTAATGGTCCACTTCTCTTAAGCTTAATATGGGTGAGAAACAATTAATGCAGAAAGTTAACATACAGAACCAAAGGATAATACTGAACTCTGTAGATATCGTGACTATGTAAAGTTAAGGATCACCAAATTCATTGTTATTAATTTTTTTAATCGCCAAATTTAAGGAATTAAAAAGAGGAACACAACGAAAAACATAAGAAAGAGGGGCAGATATAGTTAACATTCCCCTTTATGTTATGGTTGGACATATGAACCATGGTCTTACAGCTAATTCTGCACTTGCTCAACAAGCCCAACTACCAAGAACTCATAGGCAAAATATCGGGATCCCTCAACTAACAGTGACCCCAACGATGCCAATCTTTAAGCATTACTGTTTAAACAATAAAAATGTCTAGACAAGGATCAGCAGGATAACTCATTGGCATTTAGATAATGCTAAGTTTAAAGCTGTAGAAAATAACATGAAGAATCCTGGAAGAAAATGTTAAACAATCATTTGACACTGCTAGAAAATAAAGATTTATTATTTTTGAATTTCATAGTAAGCGTCCAAGAGAAGTCCTTATTAGATATTTGTTTCGTCATCCTAATCTTTTACTATTTTAAGGAAATCATATACTTGTATCACTTGCTGTATACATTAAATAATTACTTCATGTCCAGCTTGCTCCCCTCTCTTCAGGAAGTAACCACAGTGGATAACACCACTGGTAGTCCAGCATTGAACCGAGTTACGAAAGTTGCTTATTCATTTCTCACTTTATATATCATTGTTCACGATTTCAATCACTCCCCGAAAATAGTGGTGGTATGATCATTTATTTGAAGCTATAGAAATGCGTATGATGGATTAAAATTAACCTATTTGAACATATGCATTCTCACAAATTACTATCACGAATGGTGAAAGTAAAGATGGATAAAAGAACAGCGCTCTACTGCCTTAGCAAAGTCTAGGATGCAGTAATCTGAAAAATCTGAGAAATACAAATAAATGAAATATGGAAAAATATTTAGAAGGACAGTCATCAGATTTTTTTTTGGGTGAACGAGGGACTGTTATCTGATAAATCTGGTACTGAACATATTAAATATGATTTCCAGAAAAATCGGGATACATACATTGACAGTTGCTCTCAACTGTTAACATCATAGACAATTGTTGTGTTCTCCAAAACCTCTCACCAAAATGGGCTATGTACTCAGAAAGAGTTGGAGATGGAATCATTTGAGGCAAAACGAAGGGTGTGAAAGATCCACCCACTCTACATTGAATACAAGTTTTTTTAATTGTTATGAAATCTATACTGAATACAAGCTTAATTAAGCAAGGATGATAAAAATCGTAACTTCAGTCAAGTTGACATATGCACGATATGGCTTATATTCTCAAGATGCATAAATTTCCAATTCTATAAGCTTAGCAGTGATAGGCGCAGTTAACAATTACAAATTAGGAATCAAATTACCTTTGATTGAAGCCTTTTTGTACTTATCCTTCCTTTCAACCTCATTTTCCCATCCACAAATGTCATCACCAATTTCATCCCTCTCCTCATTTCCTATTTCACTTTCACTTGCTGTCTCCCATTCAGAATCATCAGTTTCCTGGCCACACATGTCTCCAGCATCACCCTCACAGTGAACTCCACCATGTTTAATAGCAGCCTCTCTAAACAACCAAGCTGCACGCATCTGCTTTTTAACTAAACGCTCCGCATAATCAGGAACCTTGTTTTGTCTCAAAGACAGATCAGGATCATTTGATTGAGAACACTCATTTATAAACAGGATAGCATCTAGTAAGCTCTCCTTGGCTAAACCAAGCATGTCGTATGCCTGTGCTCTTCTCCAAAGGCTTTTGGCATGACGGTTCACAGGATTATGGAGACACAATGCACGAGTAGCATCACCTATAGCAGCCAAGGGTTGTTGCAACAAAAGATGACACTGAGCGCGATTGCTGTATAGTACCACTCTCTCTTTCTTTGACCTAATTGGGCATAATGCCAATGCTTCTGAGTACTTAGCTGCAGCCCCGGAAATATTTCCAGATGAAAACAGGGAATTTCCTTCTAGTTTTACCACCAGTGCTGCTGCCTGTTTGATATGAAGGTCCTCTTTAGGCATATTTTTCTCCCATTTTAGTCTCTGTTTGGAATTCAGTAGTTCTTCAACTTCTTCTTTTACACTGCTATTGATTTGAGTACGACCTGTCCCTTGTGATTCAATACATTCCTGAAGAACATTGACTATAGAGTCTCCAAGCTTCTTATGATCACCAAGGGATGATATCTCTGCAAGATCCACAAGTGCAGGTACAGTCTTTTCAATCACCTACAGAAAAAATAGTAGATAAGAACTTCGACCTTTTTAAAGGTGTCCAGGGCTATGGTTAAGATACTTCATGGAATGACTTCTCAAGATTCAGCTTATGGCTATAATATAATATTGTAAATTGCTATCAAAGAGAAAATAGGAGAAAGCTGGGGACCATCTCATCCTATGGCACCTCTTGACTATGAAACAATAGAGACCACGTATAAAGGCTTCCATTTCTATTCAATTAATACCACATCCGATTTGATTTAACTCATAGATCCAGTTGCTAAGGAAAGGCCAGTATGCAGACTGGAGTTAAATTCCTTAAAAAACTCCTAGTTTTCCTTATTACTTTCACTTTTTTTTTTTTGATGAAGAAAGATAATATCATTGAAAGGGCATCAGGAAGATGCCTACAACTCCTTGTTACTTTTACTTTTTGCATTTACGCTTTCTTTAGTATATGTAAACAACAACAACAAACCCAGTGTAATCCCACAAGTGGGATCTGAGGAGGTAATGTGTACGTAAACCTTAACTCCTACCTTTAAGAAGCAGAGAGGTTGTTTTCGGTAGACTCCCGGCTAAGGAAACAAAAACTAAAATTCTAATATGTAAACAAAAACTAAAATTCTAATAAAGGAGAACTTTACATGTTAATGGATCATAGCAGTACAATACCGAACCTGAAGGCTAGAGATGAAAATGGATGCATTAGTTTATAATGATGCTAATATTAGGAGCGATATGAATAGCAGAACTACCAAGAGACACCAGAAATTCTTGAACTCTGAGCAATCAAAAGTGTACATTGTTGAAACAAAAGTACAGGTCAATAGCATGCACAGACATGTTTGTTCCTTATTTGACGTTGTCATCTTCCTCGAGTTGCACTCTGATCACAGTGTAAGTCATAACACTGACATGGCCTCTCTAGAATATATTTGATAAGTCAAAGGGAAACTTACACAAATGTCCCAAATAAATCTCAACTTACCAACCTCTAACCATTAGTCATAGTCTTACCAAAACTAGCCAACAAAAATTGAAAAACCAAATAGTAGGGTTCTTTCTCTCAAAGAATCACATGCAAAAATCACCTTCCATATTTTTAAGCGTGATTAGCAACATTATATGCAAGACGAAAAGGAAATTTCATGGATGAGGTATCAAATAAGGTGATGAAACACAAAAAAATATATACAATATTCCAAAAGTCTAAGCAAAAAAGGAAATTTTTCAATGGGTATAGTTGAAATTCATTGAAAATATATAGATAAGTCAATACACAAAATTTGAGGAAGATTGGAGGTTATTTGGACTGGCTTTGTATCAAAATTCGTAATTAAATCGAGTTAAAAAAATTCTTCTGTGACACATGTATCACGCATGTATCTCACACACAGGTATACATGTGATACACAATTGATACAAATATGATACATATGTGATACACAAATGATACACATTGTGATACACATATCATTTTTTTCATGTTCAGTTTTGTACTTCGAATTTTTAATTCAAACCACTTCAAAACTTCATCAAATCATCCCAAAACTGAGATTCAAGCTCCTTAAGTTGTACCCAATCTATTCTAATAACACCCACTCAAAACAAAGCAAAAATTTGACATTTATTTGCTACAAATAGTTAACTGGCTAATATTAGTAATATTTGGCTAATATCCCAAAAATTGTTGTTATTTTCTTTCTGGTATCTTTTGTTGTTACATGCCTTTTTCTCCTGTTTCTTTTCTGATATTATTGTTTCTCCTGTTGAGCCGAGAGTCTCCTGGAAACAACCTCTCTGCTCTTTCGGGGGTAGGGGTAAGGTCAACGTACACTCTACTCTCCTCAGACCCCACTGATGGGATTTTACTGGGTATGTTGTTGTTGTATTAGTAATATTTTATGAATTGACCAATTTTTGTAATGAGCTACTTATAAATGGACATAGCTAGTAGTTTCCCTAAGTCAAATTCATATCTTTGATAAGACAAGGGGTCTCAAAAGTATTTACAACGTGAGCACTTTGCTAGCAACTATTAACTGTAGAGTCTACTCAAAGTAATTAGTCCTAAGTTCGAGAAGTTCCTTGAATCTGTCAAATATGTTAAGCTTTTTCTTCTCAGTCAAAATATAAATTTGATAAGGGACATGTACGAAGGAGCCATCATTAGCATGAGAATAGTAGACAGAGATACGACAGCGTTTCCCATTACCGTGGGTTTACTCAATGGATCGGCATTGAGCCTATACTTGTTTATCCTAGTTATTGATGAGCTAACCAACACAATGCAAGATTAGGTTCCATGGTGTATGCTATTTGCTTACATTATTGTGCACAGGTGTCAACCAAAAGCTTGGGCTATGGAGAAGCACTTTAAAAGAGTTTAGGATAAGTAGAAGTGAAACTGAATATATGCACTGCAAGTTAATGAGCATGAGAAGAGTGAAACTAGGTGAAATTAGACGTGATTGTATTGCCTAAATGCAAATAATTCAGATATTTAGGCTCATTGTTCCAGGAGAATGAAATGATAAATAAGAATGTTATACATAGAATCAAAATCGAATGGCTGAAAAGTGATACTGGGGTGTTATGCGTACCATAGTGACAAATAAGTTATATAGGATAGTTATAAGACTAACAATGTTACAAGGGAATAAATTTTGGGCCGCTAAAGTTAAACACATCCATAAAATGAGTGTTGCAAAGATGCGGATGCTAAGATAAATGTGCAGTCATACAAGACTAAAAAAGATTAAGAATTAACATTTGCCAGAAGGTGCAAGTAGCACACACTGAGGATAAAATGATGTCTATTAAGATGATTTGGTCATGTCTTGCATCGACCTCCCGATGCACCGGCCTATAAGTGCGAAATCATGGTGAGTGAACATGTTAAAAGGGACGAGGTAGACTTAAAATCATATGAAAGGAAGTTGTCTATAAAGACATGCTTTCCTTGAATCCATGCAGCTTTAGCTTAGGATAGGGCACAATAGAAGTAAAATATCTATCTAGACGATACTAGTTAGTTAGACATATGTTTTAAACATGTTAGTACATTTACTTTAGATCTTATGCTTTCTAGGAGTCTTTAGGTCCTATTAGAAATTCTTATGCCAACAGAAAATATAAAGAACTTCAAGTACTTTTTATTTTATTTTGTACCTTAGATGAATCTAAATGGAGAAACATGGTCAATGAGGATTCATATAGCCGACCTCAACTTGTCAGGGACTGAGGCTTAGTAGTTGTTGTATTCACTTCTCAAGTCAAAGCAGCTACAATATTCATTTCTCTCTAAAACTAGAAGATGAGAAAGACTTTCATAAAGCACAATGAGAAAGACTTTGAGTGTGTCCAATACCTAATGTGTAATGGTGCAAGTAAATTAATATAATTGTTCTTCTCATTTCTAATAACAGTTGGAGTTAATTCTCATTGTGCAAGTAGATGTTTGCTATCTGTTGCAAAAGGTCTTAAGCAGGTTACTCCAGAGGATAAACTAATATGATTCCATCACATTGTGTCATTGCACCTCTAAAACAGATTCTCTGATTCTACCTGAAAATAGGTGTTAGGAAAAACAAAACCTTCTTAATGATTCACAAGAATGCTTTCAGCCATAATTGTATGGCTCTGCTGATTTGGTGCATCTCAACAACAATAAGAAAGAGTTGTCTTTGTTAACAACAGAACCAAAATCAGAAATAACTTCTTGTTAAAAAATACTCTATCTAAATGCAGAAGTAGATCAACCAAACAAGATGCTCATTTTAACCTTTTTGACAGAGCAAAGCCAAACACCTTCAAGACAGATTGGCACCAAAGCTAGTAACAATAGTGCAAATCAGGCTCAATAGGATGGGGAAAAGAAATTCTTGCAAGTAAACACGACTAACATCCTCACACGACAGTTTTTCTTTATGTCCGTCCTAATACATGAACATAAACTGTCATCCATAGCAAATGCACACGCTGGTAGGGTGAGAAGAAACTGGGGGCTGGTGGTGTTGGTAGTTGACAAAGCTTTCCAATTGTTCATATGATTGAGAGGGTATACATCACACTTCAGAACTCAGGTTCTCAAAGGCAGAAATTCTCAAGAGTATATGTAAAGCGTGAAACTTAAGTGTGGTGTTGAAAGTATGTGCACTCTTCTATTTACTGATTGATTCCTTTCTTCATTTCTATTTCTTTTTAATTTTTACTAATACCATCTTATTAGATATTACACCTTTCAGGTGTTACATGTTTATCTTCAATACTTATTCTAGTATTAATAGACTTTTTTGGAATACTTATTCTAGTATTCATAGACTTCATCAAATGGAGCTGAATATCCCAAGCTAAGTAGCAGAATACTAGAAACGTATTCCAAACCTGTTCTGTGGACTGTGGGCATGTCATTTTTTTCTTTTTTGGACAAGTATAGCGAACATTGCTGTTAAGACCAAAGGTTTCTTATGAGGGTGATCGCTTATGCCGATACCAATAGCATACTTTAAAGTTTACACAGAATTCCCATAACTATATCACTCATCTTTTGTTTCCTTCTTCTCTCTACAAATTATGGACTTACACGTACATGCTTCCAAATACGAATTCTTGCACATTCTGAATGACCCAACCTCCTTGAATTAGAGTTTTATGAACAAAATTGACTTCAAAGATCAGTTAAACATCTACGACCTATATTGTGAACTAAGAACAATGAGTGAAGTGTATACCTATTTTTGACTAACAAGTTCTGGAAGCGAACATGCAACATAGGAAAAGGAATGGAACACTTCCACATTTAGTGCATGAACTTATGTGATCAAAGTTAAGCTCCAAGAAGTAAAAGAGAAAATAAATTCATTTGTCAAAGCTGAGATGGTTCGGACATGTGAAAAGGAGGGGTGCAGATGCCCCAGTGAGGTGTGAGAGGTTGGCCTTAATGGGTCCGAAGAGGTAAGGTAGGCTTAAAAAATACTAGGGAGAGGTGATTAGGCAGGATATGACGCAACTTTAGCTTATCGAGGACATGATCCTCGATAGGAGAGTATGGAGGTCCGGAATTAAGATAAGAGATTAGTTGGTAGTCGAGTGTCTTTCTATGTTGTACCAGTAGGTAGTAGTATTAGTCTTATACTCTCGTATTCTTAGAGTTCTATTGTTACCTGTTGTTTCCTTCTCTTCAGTTAGCTTATTATCTTGTTGATATGTTACTGCTAGTTGATTTCTGCTCCTTTTTTTCAGTTTTCCTTGAGCCGAGGGTCTTCGGAAACAACCTCTCTATTTTCACGAAGTAGGGATAAGATCTGCGTACATACTACCCTCCCCAGACTCCACTTGTGAGATTACACAGGGTATGTTGTTGTTGTAATTAACATAGAACTTCCCTGTTCCACCACCTGATTCAATTGAACCTAAAACCGAACTACTGAATAAAGTATTCCTGCTAAATTAGTACCCTATTCCACAACCTGATCCTATTGAACTAATACCAATACCGAATAAAATATTCCAGCTTTTAGCTGCAGCAGAATAGTTTTAAAGCACATTATTACCTTATGACAGGTACTTGGATCCTGGAGCAACCACAAAAGACAGTCAATTGCCATATACTGCCAGTCATCTGATGAACGAGCTATATTGCACAATGCCTCTATAATACCAGGACATGCAGCAACAGGCCCTCGACCAAGCTTGTGATGACAAATTGTCCTCAATAAACCAATTCCAGCAGGGGAATTTTCATTAACAAGTCCACCCCACATTCCTGGAAGCTTTGCTAGAAATTCCGGCTTGCATATAGTAGGAAGAAATTCAGGTTTGAAAGCAAAGCAGTTAATAAGCTGAAGGGACCAACACTGTAGCTGACTGGCCCATTCTTCTGCTTTTCTGGACTCCATTTCAACTCCACCCATGCCGCGCGTAAGAAGGTCACAATGATAACTAAGTCTTCTATCAACATACTGGTAAAAATGAGAGTAAACAATTTCAAGTGAACTCATCGCGAGTTGGATGGAGAGCTCTAGAATCTCACCGTGACTTGCAACAGTTGGAAAGGTGCTGGCATAGGTAGCTAAATGCCCTAATGCTCTCACTGCAACTCTCTGTTCCACCCAAGTTAGCCTACCTCTCAAAAGTTCAACTAAAGGAGGGATGACTCCAGCACGCACAGCTCTTTCAGCAAACTCTTCCATATTCATGGTGTACGATCCAATTATATGTGCCGCATAATAAGGAATATATATATTTTGGTCATGTGAAAGCCAGCGGCGGTTCTTTAAACCTTTCCAAATAAGTGCTGACATGCATTCAAATATCCCCAATTCAATAAACTCCGGATCATTAGGATGCGCCATGGCTGTATTCCATAGGCCACTAATGGGAAGAACTTGACCATCATCATCCTGTGAGGGAAGTTCTCGAAAGAACTTCAATATACTTGCTCGGCGCTTGCTTGGGTTTGCTTCCTTCATAACACAGAAGAAGCATCCAGGATACGGACAGTCAGCAGAAGCTTTCTCCATGCTCATTCGATCGAAAGAGCCAGAATTCACTTTTTGATCCACCTTTAATAGGCAACAGTACCTGCAAAGATATGTTGGATTGCATTTGTAAGTTCTGAAATGCATTTTGCTCCATAAACCACAGGAACAATAAGAAGTCAACAAATGTGCATAGCATAAGAACTTTGATACGCTTCCATTGGTCACCGGCAACACGTCAAGTTAGAGGCTTGGCACAAAAAAAATATTTTTACACCTTTTTTTATGACCGAGAAATCCATCTGGAGCTGACCCTTTGGGCCAACCGCAGCTTTCGAAACTCAGGGATGATGGACCTGTCTCTCTACCCTTCTCAACTTAAATACTAGAGTTAGTTTGTTTGGCGCAGGGCTCGAACCTATGACCTAAGACACAAGTCCCTCAACATTTGCCCATAAACTCATGAATTTGGTGCTTCATCACCCCTCCTGCCACATTTTCTTAGGGCAACAGTAGATCCACATATGATAGAGCATTAGTCAAAACTAACCAAATGAGAAGTAAATTGGCCTACCACATCACAAATGGAGCTATAAAAGTAGTAAGGAACTAGAAATGTGGAAACTAAACTTAAAAAACCCAGTACTTTCACATTTACCATTTCTTAGACAAGTTCCACAATCAAGTGAACTTCTTTATCCAAGTTAAGTAACAAATTACACAAAATCACAGTAAAATATCAAAGACAAGAACTTTTAAAGAACCCAGTTACACTTGTACCTTAAGGCATCAATCACTAGAAGCAGAGCGAGCAGTCCATTTAAAGAAGAAGAAAAAAAGACAAAATGCATAAAAGTCCTAGTCTAAAATGCAAATGAGTCTTCCGGAAAACAGACAAAACCACTGATCCTTCCCATAAAATTGGTATCGTGCAAAATCAAATAGATCTAAACAACAATTAAAACAAATCAAGAGCAAGTTACACTTAGCAGAAGCTATAAAGAAAATTTGAACCCCATATAATTGTAGACAAATTGAGATTTATAAACAAGCAATAAAAACAAGAAAACAAACCAACCTGTGTTGTGTATACGCAGTAAATAAAAACCAAAAGCAAACAGAAGAAGTGAGAAAGGAGCAGAACTTGGGGCTATGAAAAAGAGTAGAGCAAAGAGCAGCTTTTTTTTTCGGAGAAATTTTGGACAGTCAAATTTTAAGACCGGTTTTTGAGTAAATTTCTCTTTTCTATTTTTATTTATGCAGAAAATGTAGCTGCAGATTACGAAATTAATTTCAGTGAAGGAAAACGGAATAATAGTGAGGGGGGGGGGTGTTGTAGCGGGGGTGGGGGGTCAGATTTCCTTTTCTTTATTTGGGACAGACGCTTATGCAGACGCACTTCTCTCACGCGCTACTCGCTACCCCAGTGTTTGGCTTTGTTGGTGGTCTTCTCCTTGGAATCTTGGATTTCAAAAGGTAAATTTTTTTTGGAAAAATCTTCCATCAAATTTTATGTTCAAACGGGCACTAAATTTCAAATATCATTTTCACTTAAAAATTTTTTTTACCATTTTTTCAAATTCTACAATTCTTATGTCCAAACGCCTACTTAGTTTTCCTGAAATCAAATTGAAATGTCTTTAAAAACAAAATATATAAGAAAATTGGTTCTTAATAAAAACTAAAACGTGACTTTTATAAATACTTTATTTCTGTAACTACTTGAACACAATATATTCTTATTTATGAAACTATTATATCGTAGATGTCTATTTATTACTCCGCTATAGATAATCTTCCTCCATTTAGTACTTTGTTGAAGTTTATCTACAAGCAGCTGATGCAGGCAGGTTGCAAACTCAATGAAATGATTTGCAGCAGCTTCTTATTAAACAGGCAGGTTGCGAGCAGCTCATGCAGACAACTTACAAGCAGCTGAAGAAAAACCTCGCAGATACTTCCTTTTTTCGTCGGCTCATTTTTTTTCCAAATAAAAGGAAAGAAACTAATGAGTTTAGTTCAAGCAGCCAATATAGGGCATCTAATTTTATTTTATTTTTTATCTAGGTAACCTTATTTTTGGTAATAATGATTATCCTCTGTTCCTTACAAAAAAAAAAAATATAAATAAAACAAAATAGCATGATGAAAAACTAAAAAAGTAGGCGAAATTCTATTCACTCCATAAAAACAAGAGTTTAAAACAAAGAGCGCGTGGGGTGGATGGATTCATTTACAATAGAAATTTGAGGAGGAGGTGTGGGGGCTACGCATTATATCTGCACTATTATTGTGTGATTTTCCCTTATTTGTGTTCCCTTTTTGGCTTTTGGCCTTTGGTCCCATTTTCTCTCAGTCTTCTTCAATTATATGCTTACTTTACCGTTGCAATGAACAAGTACATGCTATTGTTGTGCATGATAGGCCATGAACGACTTCCAATTTCCTTGATTTTATTTTAGTAATATAAGCCTCCCCACAAAAAACTAGTCAATACAATATATTATACGCTACTTAGAAGCACAAGTAACTTGAGTCGAAAACAATAAAGATTTTTACATGGAGGAACAAAAAGGATGACTAATCTGTAATTTGAACTTTAAACTTGCTGCTATGAAGGAGAACGAAGTTTTATTTATATTTGTAAAAAAAATAATTAAATATTCGTTGCTTTTGGGAGATATTAACAGACTAGCAGACAAGATAAATAATTGCGAAGACGATGAATTAGGGCTTCAATCAATAAAGAGGGTCTTAACTTTTAAAATTTAATACATTTCAGTTCCTTTTTAAAACTTTTTAGTAATTACCAAGCTGATTTTTGAGAATTTGAGTCCTATATGAAGGACTTATGTCACGACCCAAAACTCCCTCGGTAAAACGTCGTAATGGCACCTAGTCTCTACGACTAGGTAAGCCTAACAAATTGCGGAAATAACAAAAATGAAAGTAAAACTTAACAACTGACTGCAACCGATAACCAAATAACTGGTACCAATGCCTTTCGGCATGTACAATAACCAGCACTCTTGTAATACACAATATTCTCAAAACCCGGAAGATTATAAGTCACGAGCTACAGAAGGAAACTAGTATCTCTACACACTAGAGTCTAATAAAAGAAGTACAAAAGGTAAATGACATAGGAGAGAATAAAGGGGGACTCTGAGGTCAGCGGATGCGGCAGATATACCTTGAAGTCTCCGAACTGTCATTGCTCACTGATGACGTGGCTACCAAGAAGCACGTGGATCTGCATACAAAACATGTGCAGAAGAGTAGCATGAATACACCACAATGGTACCCGGTAAGTGCCAAGTCCAACCTCAGTCGAGTAGTGACGAGGTCAAGGTCCACTAGTATATAATAAATAAAGCAGGATTATGTAGCAATATAATAATAGAGTGGAATTTAACAAAAAGGAAAACACAACAAAATAACAGTACAACACAGGGGTAAACAGTAGGGGCTCTCCCGAAATACCATCTCGTAGTCCCAAAGAAAATATGCGAAGAGATCTCCTGAAGTACCGCCTCGTAGTCTCAAAAGTAAAATGTGCAGGGAGAACTCCCCTCGTAGTCTCAAAATTAAATAAGCAGGGAGAACTCCCGAGGTACCGCCTCGTAATCTCAAAAGTAAATATACAAGGAGAACTCCCGAGGTACCGTCTCGTAGTCTCAAAAGTAAATATACAAGGAGAACTCCCGAGGTACCATCTCGTAGTCTCAAAAGTAAACACACAACTCAAACCGATAAATACAACAGTTAACAACAAGAATTCTACAGTTAAGACTGATAAAGATCGAGGAAAAACATGAAATCAACTAGGCATGCTGCACATAGTTCAAATAAGCAGTTAAAGCACGTAGACATGCGATACTAGACTAAACATGATAACTACACATGCTGGTATAACTCAATTAAGATGAAAACAAGTTACTACTCAGTACAAATCGGGGTTTTCAACAATTAGCATGTGTACACACTCTTCACCTCACGTACACGGCACTCCCACATCACATGTTATTTTATACGCCAATACCACACAAGGGGGAGGGGGTGTGATTTGTGTGGTGTCCAATTTTTCGAGTGCTGTCTCAATAGAAGAACCTGGTTCTTCTTGGTGTTCCAACTTCTACTAGTGTGGAATAATAAATGCAGTAAGGTAAAAACACAGAGATTTTTACGTGGAAAACACCCAGCTCAAAAGGTGAAAAACCACGACCTACTCCTCAGTAGGATTTTCCCAAACTCTTCACTACAACTCTGAGCCAAACAACATTTACAAAATAAACTCTTTTGTAAACCTAAGGACTAACTCTAATCCCTTTGTAGCAACCTAGCCTCTAGCTAATTGCGACAAGCTTCAAGTTAACTCTAACTTGAACAACGTGTACCTATTACAATTGCTTCTAATAAAGCTGAAAGATACAATATTAAATCACCTACTACAACCAACTAGACTCGAAAGACAAACAGATGGAACTGGTTCTTCTAGCTGGTCAGTAGCCTTTGTATCGCACAAGGATTCTGCTTGCAAAATTTCTCTGGTAATTTTGCCTTCAGTTCTTGCTTCAATTCTGTCTGTGTGCGAATTATTCTTTAGTAGGAATACTTCAACATTATATAGCGCCATAAGTTAAGATATTCTTGTTTAGTTCTAATGCAACTCTTCCTTGGTGGAAGAGTTTGTGTTTATCTCAACTTCCTTCCTTTATTTCTGTCCTTCCTGAACTCGAATTCTAACCCCTTATCAATTTGCAACCTTTTCGCATTAGGAGACAACCTCTTAGTTCATGGATAATTCACAGACCACGTTTATCTCCTGTGCATGTACGATTCTTGTGCCAATTGGTTCGTTCGAGATGTTTACCCTGATGGACCTGGTTCAACTGGGTAGGCATTTGTCAATCTTCAAAACCATGCAATGACTTGGGTCAACATCACAACAGTACCAAATCCTAAGGGGATTTCCCCCACACAAGATTAGGCAAGCCACTTACCTTGAACCTAGCTCAATCAATTAGAACAATGCCTTTTCCACCGTTATCTGACTCCGAATGGCCCAAATCTATCCAAACACAATTACATATCATAAATACAACTATAATAGACTAATCTAATTATGAAATCAAGACTTTAACAAGAATTTTGAAAATTGCTCTAAAAAGCCTCTCCGGGCCCACGTCTCGGAATCGGGTAAAAATAAAAAAATATTAACACCCATTCACTAACAAATTCACTCATACCAAAGTTATCCAAATCCGATAGCAAAATTCAATTCAAAACTCAAAAATTCGGTTGAAGAACTTTTCTCATTTTCCCCAAATTTTTCAACTCAAATCCTAAATTAAAAGGTGGAATCAACTATAGATTAATGAAATATAATCATAAATGAGTAAATAATCATTATCCAATATCTTTCTCTCAAAATCTCGTCCAAATCCGAACTCTCTATCTCAAGTTTGGATAAAAAAATGGCTAACCCTCATTTTTTGAAAAGTTTAATACTGCCCAGGAACCCCTTCTTCGCGAACGCGGAAGAACCCTCACGTTCACGAAGCACAAACTTACTCCATCCTGAAATCCTTCAACTCGAACGTTATGGCCAAATCGCGAACGCGAAGGTCACTTAGCTCGACCCTAAGCGAACGCGTAGGCAAAAGGGGCCGGAGACTCAGGTGACCACTTCCTCTACGCGAACATGGGACCTTCATCGCGAACGCGTAGACTTGCCTCAGAGCTTCGCAAATGCGGGACCCCCAATGCAAACGCGAAGAAAAAATTTCCCACTTGCCACACATTCCTCTTCGCTAACACGGAACTACCCTCGCGAACGCGAAGAAGGAAACCAACAACTGGAAAACCATAAAATTCTGCAATTCTTCACAAGTCCAAAATGATCTGTCAAGCATCCGAAACTCACCCAAGGCCCCCGGGACCCCAACCAAACATACCAAAAAGTCCTAAAACATCATACAAACTTAGCCGAGCCCTCAAATCACATTAAAAAACGCTAAAAACACGAATCACCCTCCAATTCAAACTTAATGAACTTTGAAACTTCAAACTTCTACAATCGATGCCGAAACATACCAAACCACGTGCGATTGACCTCAAATTTTGCACACAAGTCACATTCGACATTATAGACCTACTTCAGCTTTCAGAATCGGAATCAGAATCCGACCCCGATATCAAAAACTCCACTTCGAGTCAAACTTCCCAAAAATTCAACTTTCTCCATTTCAAGCATAATTTAGCTACAGACCTCCAAACACAACCCGGACATGCTCCTAAGTCCAAAAATCACCCAACGGAGCTAACAAAACCGACGAAACTCCATTCTGGAGTCTTCTTCACACAGTTCCAACTACGATCAAAATCCTAGAACTTAAGCTTCCGTTTTAGGGACTAAATGTCCCAAATCACTCCGAAACCACAAACAGAACCTCCCGACAAGTCACATAAGCAGAAAAGATACGGGGAAAGCAGTAAATAGGGTATCAGGGCTAATACTCTCAAAATGACTAGCCGGGTCATTACATCGTCCCCCTCTTAAAACATTATTCGTCCTCGAACGAGTATAGAGACATACCTGAAGTGGTGAAAAGATGAGGATAACAGATGCGTATATCATGCTCGATTTCCCAAGTCGCCTCCTCGACTGGCTGACCCCTCCACTGAACTTTGACGGAAGTAATGTTCTTTGACCTCAGCTTACGAACATGTCTGTCCAAAATAGCCACCGACTCCTCAACATAAGATAAATCCTTGTCCAACTGGACTGAGCTGAAATACAACACATGAGAAGGATCGTCGTGGTACTTCCGGAGCATAGAAACATGGAATAATGGATGAACTCCTGCTAGTCTGGGAGGCAAGGCAAGGCAAGCTCATAAGCAACCTCCCCAACACGTCGCAACACCTCGAATGGGCCAATAAACCTTGGGTTTATCTTTCCATTCTTTCCGAACCTCATAATATCCTTCATGGGGTGACACTCGGAGCATGACCCTCTCTCCAACCATGAATGCAACATCGCGAACCTTCCGATTTGCATAACTCTTCTATCTGGACTGGGCTGTGCGAAGTCAATCCTGAATCACCTTAACCTTCTCTAGGGCATCCTGAACCAAGTCTTGCCCAATAACCTAGCCTTGCCCGGCTCGAACCAACACAGTGGAGACCGACACCTCCTACCATACAGAGCCTCATATGGTGCCATCTGAATGCTCGACTAATAACTATTTTTGTAGGAACATTCTGCAAGTGGAAAGAACTGATCCCAAGAACCTCCAAACTCCATCACACACGCATGAAGCATATCCTCTAGTATCTGAATAGTGCGCTTGGATTGTTCGTCCGTATGAGGGTGAAATGTTGTGCTCAACTCCACTCGAATACCCAACTCATGTTGTACGACCCTCCAGAACTGTGATGTAAACTACGTACCCCGGTCAGAGATGATAGATACCGGTATGCCATGAAGCCTGTCGATCTCACGGATATAAACTCGAGCCAGCTGCTCGAAAGAATAGGGATTCATCACAGGAATGAAATTAGCTGACTTGGTCAGCCTATCCACAATCACCCAAACTACATCAAACTTTTGCTGAGTCCGTGGAAGTCCAACAACGAAATCCATAGTGATCCACTCCCATTTCCACTCCGGAATCTCTAACTTCTAAAGCAATCCACCTGGCCGCTGATGCTCAGATTTTACTTGCTGACAATTTAGACACCGAGCTACATATTCCACTATGTACCTCTTCATTCTCCTCCATCAGTAATGCTGCCTCAAGTCCTGATACATCTTTGCGGCACCCGGATGAATGGAGTACCACGAACTGTACGCCTCCTGGAGAATCAACTCACGCGAACCATCTACATTGGGTACACATAGCTTCCCTGCATCCTTAGTGCACCATCATCTCCAATTGTGACCTCCTTAGCATCACTGTGTTGAACCATGTCCTTAAGTACAAGAAGATGGGGGTCATCATACTGACGCTCCTTGATACGATCATAAAGAGAAGACCAAGAAACCACACAAGCCAACACTCTCCTCGACTCAGAAATTGAACATCCAACACAACGGCCTCTCTGCTGCTGGTAGATATGCTAAGCTCCCCAAACTCTCCGCCCGGTGACTCAAAGCATCAGCCACTACATTGGCCTTCACGGGATGGTACAAAATAGTGATATCATAATCCTTAAGCAACTCCAACCACCTCCACTGGCGCAACTTAAGATCCTTCTGTTTGAATAGATGCTGCAAAATCCGGTGATCGGTGTAGATCTCACAAGGAACACCATACAAATAGTGCCACCAAATCTTCAAGGCATGAACAATAGCTGCTAACTCAAGGTCGTGGACATGATAGTTCTTTTCATGCACATTCAGCTGTCTGGACGCGTAGGCAATCACCCTACCGTCCTGTATCAACACCACGCTGAGACCAATCTGCGACGCGTCACAATATACATTATAAGACCGTGAACCTGTAGGCAATACCAATACTGGGCTGTAGTCAAAGCTGTCTTGAGCTTCTGAAAGCTATCCTCACACTTCTCTATCCACCTGAGCAGAGTACCCTTCTGGGTCAGCCTGGTCATAGGTGCTGCAATAGATGAGAAACCCTCTACCAATCGACGATAATACCCCGCCAAACTAAGAAAACTCCGGATCTCCGTAGTTGAGGATGGTCTGGTCCAGCTCTGCACAACTTCCACCTTCTTCGGATCCACCTTGATCCCATCACTCGACACCACATGAACCAAAAATTCCATTGAGTCAAGCCAAAACTCACACTTCGAAATTTTGGCATATAACTTCTTTTCTCTCAAGGTCTGATGCACATTCCTCAGGTGCTGCACATGATCCTCCCGAGTCTGGAAGTATACCAGAATTTCGTCAATAAACACAATGACGAATGAGTCAAGATAGGGTCGTAACACACTGATGCATCAAGTGCATAAATGTTGCTGGGACGTTGGTCAGCTCAAATGACATCACAAGGAACTCATAGTGGCTATACCGAGTCCTAAAATCAGTCTTCACGATATCTGGCTCCCGAATCTTCAACTGATGATAGCCTGAACGTAAGTTAATCTTGGAAAATGCCCCGGTACCTTGTATGTGATCAAATAGGTCATCAATACGAGGTAATAGATACATGTTCTTCACTGTAACTTTGTTCAGCTGGCAATAATCAATGCACATACGCATAAAACCATCCTTTTTCTTCACAAACAAGACCGGAGCACCCAGGGTGACACACTGGGACAAATAAAGCAACTCCTGTAACTTCTCCTTCAATTCCTTCAACTCAGGAGGAGCCATACGATATGGAGGAATAGAGATAGGCTGAGTGCCCGCCAACAAATCAATACCGAAGTCAATATCTCTGTCAGGCGGCATGCCCAGAAAATCAGCTGGAAATACATCCGGAAGCCCCTCACTATTGGAACTGACTCAACTGTAGGGGTATCAATACTGACATCTCTCACATAAGCTAGATACGCGTCACACCCCCTCTCAACCATTCATTGAGCTTTAAGAAAGGAAATAACTCTTATGGGAGTATACTCCACGGTTCCTCTGCACTCTAATCGCGGTAAACCTGACACAGCCAACGTGTCACGACCCAAACCGATGGGCCGTGACGGCCACTCGGTACCTTACTCAACTGAGTACCAATGTAACATATCTTTCTTATTACATCATCATAGGTAAGTGGGACATAAGGGGAATCATGAGATAACCAGAGTAAACATGAGGGAATACCCGACATAGAACTGTATTGGTAAAAAAGAGTTTCACACGTAAGCCAGCTTTTGACAACTCAGCTAGTCACGTGGACACGGGAAAACACGATAACTGAAAATAACTCTTTGAAGTGGTACGGTACAAAGAGACACGGTTCAGTAAACCCATAAACTTATCAGCCAAGGGAAGTCCAATTTGATCAAAACGGGAGAGAGGCACGGTCAGAATGAATCTAGACAAAGCTACGGGCAGATTCAAGGACCCACAATTGATTACTCGAACGTTATGTAACTGAACCCCAATTACCGTTATCCTTTGTAACGCCTCATTAATGTCATAATTAGTCATTAATGAGTAACCATAGCAGGAGTCGTACGTTATAAGAATCTCCTATATAAGGGAGGGGAAAACAACTTGTAAAGGCATCTGATTCTCGAAATACAATCAACTTCGATCTTTTATTTCTGTAATATTGTCTATTATTCATTTTTCCATTATCTTGATTATCAGTAACCCGTATTCATCTTAAAAATAACCTTTAGTCAAAGGGTCTAATTCTTTGGTTAAACAATTTGGTTCCGTTACCGGGAATCTGATAATCATTGTTTACTTTCCAAGTGATATCTTTTGAATTATGTCAAACCCCAAAGACAACAGCCATCAAAGAAGTAGAACCCCAGTTCCATCACCTTCAGGAACCCCACGTGGTTCAAGGGAACAATTCCCAGAAAGATCTAATAACAACCATGGTAATAATGATCAAACTGTGGAACAAGATCATGGAAAGCAAATGATTGCAGAGTATGTGAGCCAAGCTTTGCAGGAATTTGCGAGAGGATTACCAGCAACGTTGCCTACACCACCAACGCTACCCCCCAATAACACCATCACCATGGAAAATCCTCAATCTGGGTTGGCAAACTCAGGAAGAGGAGATACTCCTAATGAATCTCTCGAAACGAGACCAGGTATATCTAATAACTCAGAATTACAAAATTTACTGTTAACCATGCAGAAACAGATGAAGGAGCAGAACGATCGCATCGAACAAATTCCTGGTGTACCACCTGTTATCAAAGGCATCAATGTTGATAGATATTCTCAACAACCGTGGAAGCCTAGTGCGGCACCTTTGCCTATACCCAAGAAGTCTAAAATGCATGTCGTTCCCAAATATGATGGAATAACTGACCCACGCGACCATGTGACTGCTTTCACAACTGGGGTAAAAGGCAACGACTTAACGAAA